>JAGGNK010011770.1:0-23874 GCA_017590115.1 Montifringilla adamsi | reverse complement strand
TGCTCAACCCTGGATGCTCTTGGAATGTAAAACCCTCAACCCAGCAGATTTTCCCTCACGGAAAGACGGAACCACAGCATGGGAGACTCCACACTCAGTTAGCAGGTCTGGGATAAGCAGCCCGTCTCTCATTCACACACATTCATCCCCCGTACCTGCCCCCCCTGAAAAGTACTTACCAATCTTTTTTCCTTTCCAGGTTCTTCATGAGCACTACTACTCTCAGGGGGCCAATTGCCGAGGCTTTAGAAAGGGAGCCTTTTTCCCTTCTCTTTGTTTTATTGACTCCCTTTGTCCACCGATCGTAACCTGCTTCTGTCAACCTGCTTCTGTCAGTCACACCAGGGGAAACAGAGCTAAGCTGCCAAATCGGGCAGGGCCCGCCTTCCTCACTCTGACTCTCCTAAAGCACTGGCAGCGAGGTGTGAACCATCCTCTGCTACCATAATTGTGAAAAACGCCAATCATTGTTTTTAAAATTTTTAAAAGTTTAATCGTAATAAAATGGTTATAACAATAGTAATATAATTAGAGTAATAAAATTTGAACAACTGAGATTAGGACAATATGAGACAATAAAAACAAAGAGATACAGACTTCTGGGTACCTTTTTCTGGGCAAAATAAGCCTGAAAAAGGACCCCCATTAACAGAGGATTAACCCTTAAAAACAATCACCTGTTGCATATTCATACACCTCATACATGATGCATAAATTCCATTCAAACCCAGGACTTTGTCTGGTCATCGTCAACTTCTTTCTCTGAATCCTAACGGTGCCTTCACGTCTGAGCGACATGGGAAGAAGTTAGTTTTCTGCTGATAAGGGAGCAATAATTTCTCTTTCTCTGAAAGATTTAGGTGTCCTGTGACTGCTATCTGGTGCGAGTCCTTTCTTTTAAAAAAGTATCATACATAGCTGTTATAAATGAAAAATGAAAAATAGCCAATTTTAATAAAAAAATTAAAATAAAATTTATTTTGCGACCGTAATACAGTCCCGACAGCCACCAATCAATTGGACAGCGTAACACCCCCAGGAGGTGAGCTGGGTGGACGTAGATTTGGCCTCTATCGCACCAAATCCCCCTCATCCACACCGGCTGTTCTGAGGTCGTGGTTCTTATACATTTTAATTTGCCCGCGGCAGAGTCCCTTTGTCTCCTTTTCGAGGTCTTCATATTCATGTTGGGTCTTATCTTCGGTCCAGGCTGCACAAAACCTTCATCCGGGAATTGATCAATGCATTTCCCCGATTCCCGGAATCTGGCATTCAGGCGGCAGGTGTTGATGGCTCTGGTTATCTCAGATGTGTATCTCGTCCAGGCCATCATCTCCTGGGTGCCACTGGACACATGCCTTTGTGAATGCTCATCTCCTGTGCAGCCGAAGTTCTCTTCGAATGCAAGTGTTGTGGTGCCTCCTTGCCCATCTGCCCCGGTTTCGCCATCCTGGGGATGAAATTCCTCCCCCCCCTTCTCTTTCCCTGTGTACAAGCAGTTTGTTTTATACCTATATATATTTTATACATCTTTTATCTCCACGAATTACTAACTGTATTTCTGACAATAGCATACTTTCTATTTTAACATTATGTTATAACCTAAAACTATATTTAACACACTACTTAAAAAAATTAATACAGCATAACTTTCTAACATAACACATATAATATTCATTTTAATATTTGCGAAAAGCCAATCATAAAATATGCATTTTTCACAGCTTGATAAGTAGATCACTGAAACTTTAAGTTTTGTTAAACCAACCCTGATAAGCTTCAAAGCTTCAATGAACAAAGCCTGAGGGAGTTAAGACTGAACACCTGCGATCCAAATTTATGGCCCTACTAGGACATGTTGCAATAACCAAAAGATAAAGAAGCAACTAACAAAGACGAGCCAACATGTGCTGGAAACTTCCTGTCTGAGAAAAAGTTGATAAAAGGACTGAAAAATGTGGACTAATTAGCATGAGAAGCAAGAAATTAATAACCCATAGAAGACAGAATGCTAATTTAGAGAATTGTGTAATATAGACCCGATGAACATTATTTCCTTGCTAAAAATGTCTAAATAAGTCACAAGTTTTGAAAGTGGCATGTGTGGCTGGACATATGCCCTAGACACCCTGGCTGGGAATAAAGTAATGCCTACTCCCTAATACTAAAAAAATAGTGCTAGAGAATTTCATTTATCCCGATGTTTTCAGCAACATCACCCTGCCTGCCCTCTGGCAGAGGTGACATGTTGTGCCTTGTTAAAGAGTTCAGGCCCTGAGTTCTGAGGAAGAGTTGGTTTATTTCAGTTCAAGCTGGGTGCATCCAGAGTGAGACCCCAAACAAAGAAATCCCTCGGCCTTTACAGTCTGTGCACATGAGCTTCACATGTTCATCACGTGCCTCTTAGTCCAATGGCAATTTATGATTTGGGGTCTTCTAACACATCATTGGAGTCTTTCTCCATGTCCACATGGGCAGGCCATTAGCTGCTCTTATCTTCCAGCTTGATGCAGCCTTAGTCCCCTCCAGGGTCTCAACCCTTATCTGAAGGTGTCCAGTTTGTTTCCTTCCCTGCTTAGCTGTTCATGCTAGCAAACAGATTTCATTTAAAGTTCACCTATACCAAGCTTTTGAGCAGGGCCCCACTTGAAACTGACACCTCTGTTACTGAAGAGTGGCAGCAGCCATCAATCTCGCTCCTGCCCAGACAAAGGAGGGGAAGGCATTCTTTCTCATGGCCATTAGCAGTTTATATCTGTGACTGCAGCTCTAGCAGTGAGGAAGAGGGAGAGCCCTTTGATCCAGGACCGATAGATTCAGATTATGAGACTGATCCATTCCCTCCTGACCGTCATGATAACTGGATGCAGTTAAAGGCTCTTGGGGAGGGGGACCCCCAAACATGCTTCAGATGCAGGACATCTGGGCAATTGAAAAAGGACTGTTTTGCAAAGGGGGAGGCCAGATCCAAAACTTCCAGTATTTGCCCTCGGTGCAGTAAGGGAAGGCATTATGCTAATCAATCTTGGTCCAAGTATGATTTTGAAGGGTGTCCAATATCAGGAAAGCGGAGCTGGAGCACTGAGCGGCACAAGACAAAGACACAAATGCCCCAACCAATGCCTCAGAGTGGACCACTGCAAGCCTCAGCCCAGCCGCCACCCCAAGCAACCTTCACTGGACCACAAGCAGCCCTAGCCAGACTATTGCCAACCTACGTGTAGCCACCCCAGGCAGCACAGGACAGGACATATCAAACAATATCACAGTAACTTTACTTGATTCATCTGTTCATTTGCTTCCCACAGGAGTTTTTGGACAACCAGGACAGTGTATGAATGCTTTGATTATAGGCACATCATCCACTTTGATAACAGGTGTGAGAAATGCTACTCACTTCCAAAAATTTAAAAGGTTTATTAAAACCTTATAAAAAATACAACAAAAGACTAAATAGAGAAAATAATACAGCACCAAGAGCAAAGGATTTTGCCCCACCATGTGCTCATGCACATAATGGATGTTCCGCCTTTTATCCCTTTAGCCCCTCCCAAGGTCTTGTCAATTGACTCCTTCTTCGCTGTCCAGTGGTGATCACTTTCTTACATCTGATTGGAGGTCAGGTGTTGCCATAGTAATGAGCCAACCCTCACAAATGTCCCAACTACCCAGGCCATCCTGTAATAACAATGCAAGGGGGTGAAAAGGGGGGTGAAACATAACTATCCTCTTAACATATACATAATATTTGCCTCTTAATTGTGAGACTCAACGATCGCATTATGATCTATCACAAACCCCCCTTTTCCTTTTCTATGTCATTTGGCTCGAACAATTAAGTAAAAAAAAAAATGTTCTCTCTTCAATGAGTCATACTAGCATCTACTGATGTGGGCAAGGACAGTGGGAACCAAAGAAAAAATCCCAGGTTTTCCCTAGACACTTATTTGGAATGAACAAAAGGATATCACAAAGGCCTGGTATGGCTTTGACTCCCATCTATCATGCCTATGGGGTTGCTACCCATAGTAGGTGTATTTTAGGGGTGAGTACGGAGCCTAAGTCGGTCGTGACATCCAGTGACTTTTGTATTAAAAAACAATTGAAGAATAATAGAGGTCTGGTATGGCCTTTTTTGCCCCTACCTTTCCATGCCTATGGGATTGTTACCCATAGCAGGGCTATGGAATATTCTTGGTAGCAAACAAAGGGGCCAACCTGGTCTTGCCCTCCATTCCTTGTCTTACTTTACTTGTGGTTCTTAAGGAAGCTGCCCCATTACCTCTTACAGTTCCTTGAGAACCTCCCCTCAACAGATGCTTGTAATTCTCATCTATCAAAACAGGAAGACGGCCCTCAAGCTGGCTGGTGGAAGCTTGACTACTTTTTGGACATCTTGTTTTTTCTCTGGTTGTCTCTTGGTCTCTGCTTGAGAGTCAGTCTTGTCTAACCCACTCTGGATATTATAGTCCATTCTTTGGGTTCTTCTACTGGGCCTTTATCTCTGTTGGCACGAGTCCATCCCCGCTCTGCAGTTTGCACAGCCAATTCGGTGGTGAGCAGTACCTGAAAGGGACCTTCCCACTGAGGAGTCAGAGGCTGATCTCTCCATGACTTGATCATTACCCAGTCCTCGGGATTAATATTATGGATTCTGAAATCCAGGGTGGTAGTTTGAGGAATTGCCCCTTGATGTCTTAGCCTTTCTAAAGTTTGTGCTATAGACATAACATATTTTTTGGCATTGGTTTCCCCCTCCTCATAGATGGCAACTTTCTGGGGCAAGGTCAAGAAGGTTAACCCAAACATCATTTCATAGGGTGACACTCCCAGATCTGACGGGGTTGGGTTCTAATTCTTAACAAGGCTAGAGGGAGGCATTTTATCCATGACATCTGGGTTTCAATCATCAGCTTAACTAGAGTTCTTTTAAGAGTTTGATTCATCCTCTCCACACGACCAGAACTCTGTGGATGCCATGGAGTGTGTAATTCCCATTTCACTCCCAGGGCTTAAAGAACTTTTTGCAATATCTTAGATGTGAAATGAGTGCCTCAGTCTGAATCAATCCTATTTACCATGCCATATTGGGGGATGATTGATTCTAGAAATGTTTTACTCACAACATTGGCATTGGCTTTCACAGTGGGTGCCGCCTCTACCCAATGAGTCAAGTGATGTACTATCACTAGCAAAAATTTCCACCATTTTACCTGGGGAAGCTCCTTAAAGTGTACTTGGATATTTTGAAAGGGCTGTAAGGCTAGTTCTCACCCTCCTCTGGGTGTTTTCCTCATGACTCTCCTATTCACTTGTTGACATATCACACACTGTTCAGTTACTTGCTTAGCTATTCTAAAAATTCCTATGCAGGCCCAGTCCCTGAGAAATTGATCGCTTAGCGCTTGAGTATCCCAATGTGTTGTACCATGTATGCCTTCTAGCATTTTCTTGGCAGGGGGTTTATTCAACATTTGCCTCCCATCTGCTAATCTCCACTTCCTTTCATGATATTTTTGTGTCCTGTTTTAAGGAGTTCTTCCTCTTGTGTCCCACTGAATACAGGGACTTGTTGCATTTCTCTCATGGGGGTTAATACCATCATTAGTTTTCTGTCCCTGATTTGGCTGCATTTTCAGCTTCTAAATCAGCCAGAATGTTCCCTTGTGCATCTTGAGTCACCCTGTTTTGATGTCCATTACCATATACCACTGCTACTTCTGGTAATTGTAAGGTTTCTAGCACTTCTAAAATAAGTTTTTTGTGAATCAGTCCCTTTCCCTCTGAATTTAATAGCCCCCTCTCTTCCCAAATTGTACCAAAGGTATGCACTACTCCAAAAGCATATGTTGAGTCTGTATATATTGTTCCCCTTTTCTGTGTTAATATTTCCAGAGCTCGTTTTAGGGCATATAACTCACATGCTTGGGCTGACCAGTTGGAAGGTAACTTTCCCTTTTGTATGGCTACTAATTCTTCATCTACTATAGTGTACCCTGATACCCTGACCCCTTGATTACCCTTGAAGATCCACCAACGTACAATTGTTTCCCTCCTTGGAGTGGTTAATCTGTTAGGTCCTCTCTTACTTTGATAGTTTATAACCTCTAGGCAATTATGTATTAATTCCTCACCTGGTTCTCCATACAAATACTGGGCAGGGTTGAGTTGGTTACTTATGATTAGCTCTAAATCATTATCTATTAAGATGGCTTCATACTTTAACACTTGGGAATCAGTGAGCCATTTCTCAGCCTTTTGCCTTATGACACTTCTAACTGAGTGTGGGGTATATACTTTCAATTTTCCCCCAAAGGATAATTTTTTGCTTTCTTCTATGAGTAGGGCAGTCACTGCCACCACCTGAATGCAGGTTGGCCACCCCCAGCTGACAGGGTCTAGCAGTTTTGATAAATAGGCCACTGTTTTCCTGGATTCTCCCCAGTCCTGGACTAATACTCCATGGGCAACCCTTTTTCTATATCTACAAACAGATAGAAAGGTTTGTCTAAGGCAGGAAGACTCAGTGCCGGTGCACTGACTAATTTTTGCTTTAAAACTTCAAACTTTTGCTCATCATCTTTTTCCCACTTATTCTCTTCTTCTACTAACTTTTCATACAAGAACCAGATAGCCTGCATGTACCCTTCAATCCATAGCCTACAGTATCCCAACAAACCTAGAAACTTTCTAAATTCCCTCTTCATTTTTGGCCGTGGGAGTGAGACTATCCCTGTAATTCTCTTAGGGTTCAGTAGCTGGCTCCATTGATAAATCACATGTCCTAGGTATTTTACTTCCTTCTCTACGAACTGGAGTTTCCCTTTTGATACTCAAAGTCCTTGGTCTCCCAGAAAATTTAATAACACTCTGGTGAATTCCTGGACTTACTTTTCTTCCCATCTTGAAAGAAGCAAATCATTTATATATTGGATAAGTTTTATCTCAGGTTTGATGGAGAAAAGTTGTAGTACTTCTCCTAGTGCTTGACCAAATAGGTTTGGGGATTCGGTAAACCCTTGGGGTAACCTAGTCCACTGAAGCTGTTGCTTCGTCCCGGAATCAGGGTCCTCCCATTCAAAGGCAAATATATCTCTACTTTCTCCTGCTAGTGGGCAAGCCCAAAAGGCATCTTTTAAGTCTGTCACACTACACCACTGGTGTGATGGGGGGATATATCTCAGTCATGTATATGGGTTAGGCACTACTGGGTACCGATTCACTGTTCTTTTGTTTACTTCTCTTAAATCTTGGACAAGCCTGTAAGTCCCATCTGACTTCTTTACTGGTAATATGGGTGTATTATGGGGGGACATACAAGGTTCTAAGGTCCTGTCCTCAAGTAGGTCCTGGATCACTGGTCGTAGTCCTTGTCTCCCCTCCAGGGAGAGTGGGTATTGTTGCACCTGGACTGGATGGCTCTAATCAACTATTTTTATTATTATAGGTTTCATGTTCAATTTACTTTGATTTTTCCGTTTTGCCCACACCCTCTCATGAATTTTGTCCTCATCCTCTTCCCTTAATTAGAGAAGCTTGACCACCATTTTTCCTTCCTCTGGGAGTACTCCAATGTCTAACTGCACCTGTAAATCCCATCCTAATAGATTGCACCCTGCTTCTGGAACTAATAGAACATCCCCAATTCCTACTTTATTTGCCCCTTCAAACTTTACTTCCTTTATAACTGAGACTTTGAACCCCTCCCCTTTTGCACCCACTACTTGCACAGTATCTTGACCCTTTCTGCACCCCTTTGGGATTCTACTAACACAAGTTCTTTCAGGCCCCGTGTCTACTAGGAATTCAAATTCTTTCTCCTGGGGGCCTATTTTTAAAGTTATCAAGGGCTTCTGATGGTATTCTGTCCCCAGGAGGTAGAGACCCTGACCCCTAATCTTCCGCTTCTCCTTTTTGCTCAGTGTCCTAGACCCTCAGGTCCTTTTCCCTCTGGGGTCAATTCTTTCTGATATGCCCATTCTTGTTACAGTAAAAGCAAACTGGTCCTAGGTTCCCCTGTTTCCCAAACTCCTCTTTGTGTCCAGTCCCAAGGAGCTGCATCTTCCCTCTGTCTGTCTTCTCACACTTGGAGTCCCCCTCCCTTACATGGGTAGTTCTTTATGTGCTGGTTTTCTTCCCTAAAGGCAGTTACCATTACCTTGGCTTTTGCCTTGACCTTCTCTTCGTCTCTCTTTATATACACTTTCTGTGCCTCTCTTAAAAGATCTTCTAACCTCCTTTCTTGGCAACGATCTAACTTTTCTAACTTTCTCCGTGTATCTGGCCAAGAGTGTGTAACAAAATTTATCTTTCATAAGATCTGTCTGGCCACTGTATCAGGGTCAATCCCTGAATATTGACTCATATTCCTCTTCAGTCTTTCTAGCCACTCTGTTGGGATTTCTTCCCTCTTTTGCCGCTCATCAAAATCTTTATGAGCATTTTGATTACATGGAGCCGCCTCTTTGATACCTCTTATAATTAAGGTTCTATACTCCGCCATGTCCTGCCTTCCCCCAGTGATGTTGTGGTCCCAAATGGGGTGAACTGTGAGCATTTTCAGGTCCCCAGGAGGTTCTTGCACATGCTCCCTTTCCTATATCCATATCCCAGCCACCCAGATCATCTGTCTTTCTTCTGGTGTGAATAACATGGTCATTATTGATTGCATCTCTTCCTATGTATAAATATTGGGCCCCAGAAACTGGTCTAACTGTTCTCCTAATTCAATGGGGTCCTCTAGTAATCCTTTTCAATTCTTTCTTGAACATCCTCACGTCAGAGGAACTGAGAGGTACGGTTACTAACCCAATTCCTCCCTGCACCCCACCCAGTGGTACTTCCCTCAGGGGATATAATCCCTCTGCTTGGCTCCCATCCCCTGATCTGCCACCCTGTTTCTGGTGTTTTGACTAGGCCCATCAGGGGGTAGGGGAGGTGCCATTGGGGCTACTGGAGGTGGGAGGGGCAAGTGTTCTAACAGGTCCCAGTCTTTGTTTTCTGATACTTTAATCATGCTCACCTTAGAGGGTGAATTATCCCCCGCCCAGCAGGCAGCATAGTCACTCTCTTCCTCATTGAATGGTTTCTTAGCTCTTACATGGATTTTTAAAGCTCAACATATCTGTCATTCATCTGATCCATATCTCAGCCAGTGTACATGATCGCTCCTAATTTCCCTTCTGGTCCATTCTACCATGCAGTACTGAATCATTTTGAGCTAGTCCTTATCTCTGGTATTTGGGTCATATTTCCACTGGGCTAGTTTCCTTCCCAGTGGGCTATATGGGGGTATACCTATTGGTACCTCCTCGATTTCTACTTTTCCCCTTGGGGATTCCCTACTCGCCCATAGTCCCATCCTGACTGGCTGATCACAGGCCCTTCAGACAGAGCCCGCCTTTTCAACCACAGGCCATCCCGACAGAGCCCGCCTCCGTAAGAAGGAAAAAGGAAAGTGGGGGAAAAAAAGAAACAAGGAAAGGAGGAAAGGGAAGGAAAGGGAAGAGAGAGGAAAAAAATCCCTTCACTTCTGACAAGTGAAAAAAACCACTTATGATCCAGGGACTTGCGTATCACTGTATTGGTGTTTGCCCCTCCTCTCCTCCTTGGTTCAATGCTCTGGTCCCACGGTCGCACTCTGCTCCCCGCCCCACCTGGCTCAGCTCAGCTACGGCTGTGGCCTTACCCCGACTTTCCCACTTTGTTCAGCGGCTCCGCCCCACCACTATTTGGCTTGGCAGCTGGCCTGCCCCGACTGCCCCACTTGGTCTGGCCTTGGCTGGCTTGGGAAACCACAGCACTGGCTGCGCACAGGAGTCAGTGCCGCTCCAGGCACTGGAGCCTTACACTGACTCCCCTTTGTGTGGGCGGGTTGGGAACTGTTATAGGTAAAAATGAAATATGCCCAATTCTAATAAAAAACAAAAAGAATTTATTCGGGACCTTGATACAGTCCCGACAGCCAACAATCAAACTGACAGCATAACACCTCCGGGAGATAGGCTGGGTGAACGTGGATTTGGCCTCTATTGCACCAAATCCCCCTTGTCCACACTGACTGTTCTGAGGGAGCAGTTCTTATACTCTTTATTTTGCCTGTGGCAGAGTCCCTTTGTTTCCTTTTAGAGTTCTTCATATTCAAGTTGGTTCTTTTCTTCAGTCTGAGCTGCACAAAGCCTTCGTCCGGGAATTGATCAATGCATGGAAATTGAGACCCACAAGAGAACTGTTTTTTTTTGTGGGGTGTCGCTATAGAGCACGACACAATATAATAAGAGACGACTCCAACAGAAGGGCGAAAAAGGGGCGTTTTATTAAACCAACATAACTTTTATAGTCTTTCCAGATATTGACACCCATCTGACACATATATAGTGCCCATTGGTCATAAAAGAGAAACAAAGTTCTCAGTCAACACCCAGGGAGCCACGTCACTCTTGAGCCAGCCAGAGTCCATATCTCTCAACTCTCTCTTCTTCTTCTTCTGGTCCCCATGGTAACGACCTTGGAATTCCTTTAGGAGAGATACAGGGCTTCTCCTTATCTTCAGGAGGCCTGCTGGCTCACAGGGACAACACAGAATGTCTTTCCCACAGTAGGGAAGTCTCCATAACATTTACAAGAGGAACTTCTCTCCCTAAGTGAACTGAAGAAAGACTATTTTAGAGGTGGTAAACTGACTGGAAATTTTAGTTTTGGTTTCTTTACATTGTCAGTGGGAAAGAAAAGGTTGTGGGGGGAGGAGAAGTGTTCTGAAGGGTTTGTTTTGAGTCTTACTACTTTTTTTCCTTTTAGTTGCTGTTAATAAAACTTTCTTTATATCCTTTTAAATTTTTGAGCCTGCTTTGCCTTTCTCCTAATCCTATCTCACAGCGGGAAGTGAGTGCATTGGTGCTTGGCCGGCACCGAACTCGCCACACTCTTTGTTGCGTTGGCCCAGGAAATCTCAAAATTTGCAAAATCTCAAATTGGTGAACCAAAACTACTACACTCCCCCTTCTTCCTTCTTCCCCCCACTTTATATACTGAGCATGATTTCATATGGTATGGAATATCTGGAGCACAGCAAACAAGAGTGGGCAATCAGGGGCATAGCATGTCAGTGAGGGCATGGCTTGTCAGTTTGCATAGCAGTTAATGCAGGGAGGACAAGCAGTAAGGGTGCAGCCACTCTCCTGGTGGTGGGTTGTGTCTTTTGGCTGGTTGTGGGGTGTTGTTTTTTTTTCCCCATCAATGGTTTACAAACAATCAAAAGCCATTGGTGCTGCTGCTAGCAAGAGTGTACTAACCCAAACAGAACCCCCAAGAATGACACAGCTGTCCAGGTCACTGGCTTCAGGGAGTGTCTGAGCCTGGTGTTAGTACCAGAGGACAGTGCAAAAGACACCTTCATGAGGTATGAGCAGGTGAATGATCTGCTCTCTCTGGTGGCAGAGCTTAAGGAAGAAGTAGAAAGGCTAAGGAGTAATAGAGAAAGAAAAATAGACTAGTGGAGTTACACCCTTCCAACCCTGAGAGAAGCCCAGCAGGAGTCAGAGGATCCCTGCCCTGCTCACTATTAGGCAGAAGGAGGAGACCTATTAGATGGGGGGGAATGTAAAAGAATCCCCTCCTAACCCCCATCACCTTCCCAGGTGCCCTTACAGAATAGGTATGAGGCCCTTTATATAGAGAGTCAGGCAGATGACACTAAAGAATCTGTCTGGAGAATCTGCCAGTTGCACTTTGTCTGTCAGATGGATCACAACCTCAAGTATTAAGAGGAAAAGAAGGGTAGTAGTAGTAGGTGACTCCCTTCAGAGGGGAACTGAGGGCCCTGTATGTCAACCAGATCCATCCCACAGGGAAGTCTACTGCCTCCCTGGGGCCCAGGTATGGGATATCATCAGGAGACTCCTTGAACTAATTTAGCCCTCTGATTATTACTCACTGCTGGTTGTCCAGGTTGGCAGTGATGAGGTTTATAAGAAAGGTACCAGAGTAATTAAAAAGGACTTCAAGGCTCTGGGTAAATTGGTTGATGGGGCAGGAGTGCAGGTGGTGTTCTGCTTGATGGCAAAATTATTTTTGCTTTTATATATTCTTCATATATATTCGTAGCTCTGTAGACTGTTATTATATAGTTATGTAGTTTCCTAACTTCAGTACTTTTCCTATTAGACAAACAAATTCCTGAGAGCCTGTTCTTATCTTGCTTTTTGTGGGAATCAAGGACAAGACGCCTTCCCAAGACACTTTCCCATAAACAACTAGCAAGGAGGGAGGCTTCAGAAATGTTGAACCAAAAGAGGAAATTATTTCATCACCTGTGTTTCTAATTGGGGATTCTTGTTAATTATGTTAATTTGCTAAACTTATAAAACTGTATGGGCCCTATATCACGTGTGCATTTTTGATGCATTTTCAGTGTATATTTCAGCGTATTGTGCACCTGGAGGGACCCTTCATCAAATGGTAACCACATTTTATCACCTAACGTTGTTTGGCTCTTGATTTTAGGGGCCCAAAATACAAGAGCTTCGTGGAGACTCTGCCAGGACAAGAGGGACCTCTGAATACAGCTTTTTGGACCGAGTTAACATCCTGCTCCCCCTCTTCTGCTGGCATTTTGAAGGGGTTTTTTTGCAGCAATCCGAGAAACTCCTAGGGTTCCAGAATCCAGCATGGAAGCAAAAGTAACTCATAGGTGATAAAAATGGTATTTTGTTGCTAGCATTTGTACTTTTTGCATTTGGTGATCTCCTGTGATTTTGTCTGGCATGAGGAAGGGGCTGCTGGCCCACAGGGAGAGGCTTTTGTTCGTTTGCTGTGTTTCTTCTCCTCCACTCTCCATAGGCAGTGGTTTGGTCTGTCTGTGACTGCAGCCACTGCCACTGTGATTTTGGGAAGAGGCATTGCCTTAAGACAGTACCTGCATAGCTTGGCCTGTGGCCAGGTGGTGCTGGCATTAAGCTCTGGTCTTTGGATCTCAGGTAGTGGGGTTTGAATTCTGACAGGGAAAACTTTTTTTCTTCACATTGTTTCTTTCACTCTTTTAGTCCCTAGGATTTCCCTTTCTCCTGCCTGTAACAGAGAGAGAACATAGCATAGTAGTTTGCTTTAGAAGTGTGTGGCTCAAGGTTTGTGCCCTGGTCTAGGAGACCAGTAATTATTTTCTCTTTTCAGCTTTTCTCTGTATAAAATAGGGAAAGTGGGTTGTAAATTCTCAGAGGAGGAAGAGATTACCAAAAACTCCCCTTTGCAATTAGTATTAAATAATTGGTGTGCTCTTAATACCTGTTGCAAATGGAGAGGGGAGAGCTTAGCCAAATCACTGCCTTTCCAGGTTTCTGGCAGTAGATAGCAGTTTTATTGAGGTGGCCAGCACCTCAAAATCCACTCTTGCTCGCAAGTTCTTAATGACTGATCAGGCCTACTTCAACATTAATTATTTATTGAAGAGACCAAGGAAAACAGACATAAGACTTAAACAGACTTACTACACAGGACAAACAAAAACCCCCACTACTAGCAGATAAATATACAGTGAACTATAAAGGTACCTATATTACAGCTAGAGAAGAAACAGTATAGATTAGGAGCCAATCTCACTTACCAACTAATGATAGTGGTGTGCAGAGAATGGCCCAATTCCTCTCAATCCCAGGGAAGTAACTTGAGGTGAATGTCTCCATGCTGAGGAGAACTCTATACACTCAGAGAGTGCATAAGCCCTTTCTGATTTCATGAAAATCATAGTGGTCTTTTATAGTTGTAAAAGTGCTTGTGTTCTGTCAGTCAGTAATTTTGGCTCATCCTTCTCATGCAAAGGGCAAGATGTTTATTGCTGGCTAAGGAGGTGTTCAGCTGAGATAATTCATCACATGATAAACCATTCTGGTCTGACTTAGCCATATGTAATGGGGAGATAAGTTTCTGCTGTATCAGGGGGTGAAAGGTCCTGCCACAATGCCAAACTGATTTTTGCTTTTATATATTCTTCACATATATTTGTATCTCTGTAGCCCTGTCCTAGGGTGATGTTATGATGCTTGTATCCCCAATCGTGTGTTCTGTTTATGCTGGATATTATGTTCTGTGCCTTCAAGACTGGCTCTGAAGAGTGAATGTTTTCTTTTGGTTTGTTATCAGCCTGCTCCCCCACGGCTGGAGGGACACAGAGACGGGGCAGTACATAGTGCGGCTTTTGCTTTTTGCTTTGCTTTTTGCTTTGGACTTGCTCTTGCTTCTGCTGTGCTCCTGCTTTGCTCTTGCTTTTTGCTTCTGCTCATTAGTTAGTTTAGCTAAGCAGTCCAAATTTTTCCCTGGACTGTTTTTCCTTTCCCTTTTTTGGAACCACTCAAACCTGCTCCGGACTGGGACATGGGAAACACCAAGAGTTTGCATCTTGTGGGCCTGCAGCAGCTATCCCCAGCACCGGAGGGACCGATAACAGAGCAACCACTCCCAGGAGAGACTTTCTGAATTTGTCATCCTTTTCAGATGGGTGAAAGAGTGTTGTCATCCGGTATTGTTAATTTTGTGTGCTGGGGGTGTTTTGCCTGTTAAATAAACAGGTTCTTTCCACTTCTCTCCAAGGAATCCTTCCCAAACAGGTAGGGGGGAGGGGCCATGTGGGTTTGCTTTCTGGGAGGGCCCCCTTTTTGGAGGTTTTCTCCCAGATTTGCCCTAATCCAGGACACCCATTATTGTATGACTATATCGATTCATAGCTAGCATTTTGTCTACTCTGTTAATGTGAGAAATGACTGCTCACTTTAAAATTTCAAAGGTTGATTTAACCTTAACAAATACAACAAAGGACTGAATAAGGACAAAGAGCAATGCTGGGAGCATAGAGCTAAACCGCCATGTGCTCACCCACAAAATGGCTGCTCCCCCTTTTATACCCCCTGGTGTTGCATCAGGTAACCCTAACACCTACCAAAGTCTGTCATTCAACTCTTCTTCGCTGTCCATTGATGGAGGCTACTTCCTTGCAACTTGATTGGATGTCAGGTGTTGTAATGTTGCACCTCCTAGTAACAAGCCTGCTGTCCTCCCAGATGCCCCTACTACCAATGAGGCATGGAATAGAACTCCCCAACTAATTAAAGTTAGGAAGTGGTATGTTTATTACAGTGCCGGGCACAAGCAGAATAATTTCCAAAGGCATGTGCAAAGAATCACAGGCTCCGGCTCTCTATTTTTCTAAAAAAGTATTACATATTCATACAATTCCCAAAACGGCTGATACATATTCATTACCTAACCCCACCTACCCCGGCTTCATATTAAAATGTATTAAAATTGAGTCCAAAATTCCTTCACGCTTGCGCAATCTTTCACTTCAAATGGGTCGGTGGGTTTTGAAATGGGTCGGTGGTCTTCTGAGGTCAAAGTGGCCTTTTACTTTTGCCTTGTTGGTAGGCTTTCGGACCCCTTGGCTCTAGTTCAAGTTTCGGGGCCCAGGTGCAGGCCATGGTCCTCTTCTTTTTCACAATTAAATCTGCATCCCATCCTGCTTCTTTAAATACAGTAAAGACAAATATATGATTTACATCTTAGCCTTTACTATTCCATCTGCTACTAATTAACTAACCCTTATTAATTCTACTCTTCTTGCTATACTCTTAATTGTTTCTATCTCCCCTAACTAAATCTAGCTAAACTTTTAACTCTTTCAGTTTCTATAAGCCCTTGATTCACCCAGGGCGTCCAGTGGCCGTCCAGTGGCAACAATACAAGGGGGAGGGGAAATGCAACTATAGGGAGAACAAATCACAATAACATAACTATACATCTATAAGATTTCTCTTAACATACACATAATATTCATCCCTTAATTGCAGGAGCCAACCATTGCATTACCCATCTGTAAGACAGAAAGACAAAACACATTCTTAGGCCCCAATCCTAATTTTGCTTCTTCTGAGAACCAAGTTCGAACCAGCTTCTTGAGACACTCCCATAAACAATGTTTATCTAGTATCTAAGGGGGGCTATAGAAGAGAGTCAAACCAAAAGGAGAAATTACCTCATCTCCTGTGTTTCTAATTGGGGATTCTTGTCAGTTATGCTAATTTGCTAAACTTATAAACTTTGCTTGCTCTATGTCATGTCTGCACCTTTGGCACATTTTCGGCGTGTATTTTGGCGTGTTGTGCACCTGAAGGACCCTTCATAAAAGGTAATTGCATTTTTATCATCTGTGTCTGGCTCGTGTTTTTAGGGACCATAAAAAGGCATTAGTTGCTTGGCGAACTCCACCGGGATAAGAGGTACTCCAGAATACAGCTTCTTGGACCGAGAAACATCCTACTCCCCCTGTTCTGTTGGCATTTTCAAACAGGGGCTTTTTGCTGCAATCCAAGGAACTCCAGGCGTTCCAGAATCCAGCGTGGAAGCAAATGTACTCCTAGGTGGTAGAAAGTGGCATTTTGTTGCTAGCATTTGTGGGTTTTGCATCAAAAGATCTCTTGTTTTGTTTGGGCAGGGAAGGGTCCAGGGGGCCCATAGGGGGACTTTTGTTTGTTTACTGGGTTTCGTTCCGCCCCTGGTTCCTGCAGTGGTTCTGTCCGGCTGTAAGGAAGGAGAGGATGCCTTTCCTTAATACTGCCTTAACACTGTAATTACAAATCTTTCCCTGTAGCCAGGTGATGCTGGCATTACGCACTGATCAGTTAATCACAGGGACTGTGGTTCGGATCCTGGCTGGGGCAACTTTTTTCTCTTGCACGAGCTGTCAGCAGCTTTTTTTCTGTTTGTAAATAGATATATGGGATGCATATTCTCAAGTGAGGAAGAAATAGAAATCCCCCAAAATTCCCCGTTAGATTTATTGTTAAAACATTGGCATACTCTGACAGGCAAAAAGATGTCTTTTATCAAAAAAGAACTAGTTCGGCTTTCTGCACAGGTATGACCCATGCAGGAATTAGGGAAAGGAAGGACCTGGCCTCCATTCAGCAACTTAGAAAGTGAATTAATATCAAAATTATTATTCCAACTCCTCCAGGAACACCGTTGGGAAGAACTTGTTTATGCAGAGACTTTTATGACTTTTTCAAACCGACCAGGCTTACATAAACTGAAAAGAGTTGATCAATAGTTAACTCATGTAAGCATGAGTTAACTATTAAGAGTCAGCAAATATTAATCACAAGCCTAAGAAGCAGGATGCATCTTAGCCTTGTCAAGATAAGAGAAACAGAATGCACCTTGTCAAGATAAGAGAAACAAAACCTACTGTCAGCAAAAAATGCTGAACCAGCCAGCGAAGGACTGCGCATGCTTCAAAAAGAAAGGTGAAAAGGGCAGAGTGAGGAAGACTGCCGGCCTTCATCAGAATGACCCCTGAGGAAGACAATCACCAGAGTACACTGCACTTGTGCATCATGTATGCTAATGATATTAATGACTTCTGAGAAGTTATTTGTATAACCACTCCTATCCCAAAGAATGTAATGAATATGCATGAAATTTAACCATAAATTGGGCTGTGTAAAAGTGCTGGGTGTGCGTGTTAGGAGAGTGATCCCCCACACACCCATCACCAAATAAAGCAAATACCCACCTCACTGAGTCAGTCTCTGAGGTGAATCAACTGGCACTCCAGATGGGACCCTGTCTGGCCAGCTGCCAGATCCAGGGGTAAGCAGACCTCCCAGTCATGACCCTGAATTTTCAGGGGGAGCTCAGCTGTCCTTTGGCTCATGATGGGGGTAGACAAGGACCATCTGCACCAAATGAAGGTATTTTCTGTCTGACTAAGTAGTACTCATGAGAGGTCCGGGGTTCAAGTCCTCGAGGGTGGGTGGAAAACCCCAAGGAGACTGGGGTCTCCCAAAATTAGTCCCAGGCAAAAGGAAAGGTACCTTTAAGGAATAAGGAGTTAGAGACCCCCAGGGTTGTGCTTAGAGTCCCCCAGAGGTTGTAGTCCCTGCTGTTGTTTTCTTGTGGTGTTATTATGTATGACTGGGAGTGAAAGAGACGTGCTGCAGGCATGAAACTAGTGCAGAGCTCTATCTGTGGTTCCATAACCCAGTGATGGGAACGGCCACAGAAAAGCAAAACAAGTGATAATGAATGAATGAGTGAGTACAAGTTGTCGGGATCGATAGTTTAGAGTTAACCTTTGTTATCCTAATGGAGATGGGTCATATATTTGGCAAGGGAGAATCTTAGCTCTTGATTGGGAACACCCAGACCCCCAATATTTTTCTGATGTAATTCCATCTGATTTCATCCCAGCTCCTTTTGAAACCTTGTGTTTAGTGTGTAGGGATAGTTGTGAGACTTGGACTTTGTGCACATGTGCCAATTGCCAGAGAAAGTGGTACTGTACATCCACTAAAAGGACTAAGTGGTGTCCAAACTGCCAGGAGAGCAAGCTTAGTATTAGACTAGAAAGAGCAAGGATAAATAACTTGACAGATAATGAAGGGGGAGACCATGCTAGAGTAAGAGAAGAGTGGCTGAGGATAAGAAGAGAATTACGAAGAACATCTATTGTTGCCTTAGTATGTGGAAGAAGGGTGTTGGTTCCCTGGAGTTGGGAGATTTAGGAAGAAAATTAAGAGGAAATGTGTAGAAAGTGTAAAGTTAGGTTTGCATGGAAGAAAGAGAAAAGAGAAAGGAGAAAGAGCAGTCAAGGGAGACAATGGGATCACCAGTAAGCAAAGAGATAACCCAGAAAAGTCCATTAGGATGTGTGTCAGCACATTGGAAAGAATTGGGAGGAATCCCCGGAGGAACTATGAAAAAGAGCACCTTGATTAAGTACTATAATCAATGGTGGCCACTGTATAAACTAGATGATGGCAAAAAGTAGCCAGAAAATGGGACTTCAAATTATAACACCTTCTTACAATTATGGTTGTGTTCAAGGGTGCCCGGATGAGGGAAGAGACGAGAATCTTGACTCCATGTTTCAGAAGGCTGATTTATTATATTATGATATATATTATATTTAAATGCTATATTAAAAACTATACTAAAAAGAATAGAGAGAAAAGGATCCATCAGAAGGCTAGAAAGAACAGGAGAGGAATTATAACAAAAGCTTGTGACTCTCAGAGTCCGAGCCAGCTGCATCTTTGATTGGTTATTAAGTAGAAACAACTCACATGAACCAATCAAAGGTGCACCTTTTGGTAAACAATGTCCAGACCACATTCCACAGCCATCAGATAGTTAATTGTTTACATTTCTTTTCTGAGGCTTCTCAGTTAGAATAGGAGAAAAATCCTAGCAAAGGATTTTTCCTAAAATATCATGGCTACATACAATTAATGCTGTTTTTGAGAAGACAAGGAAAATGGAATGAAGTTTCTTATGTGGATAGTTTCTTTACTTTAAGATGCCAGCTGGAGTGGCAGAAGCAGTGTGACATTAATTTAGCACCACAGGACTCAATGGTCCTGTTGTTAGAAGGAAGCAAAAGGAAAAAGCTGTATGAAGAGGTGTTGCTCATCATGCAGTATAGGGCAAAGATGTTTAAAGCTGAAAGCCGAGGGAGACCAGGATCCCTTAGAAACCCAGGAGTTAATGAAGTGTGGTGGTGACACCCTAACATCAGGGACAACATCCCCAGTATCCCCAACATCCCCAGAGGATAGTGGGGACAGAGGGACAAGTGAGGCTAGCTCAGGAATATCATCCAGAACTAGGACTAAGACCCCTGTAGAGAAGAAGCTTATAGTACCGCTTAGACAAAGTGATAGGGCCAGAGGGAGGAATAACAAAAGTTAAAGCACCATTTACAGCTTTGGATTTAAATACCTGAGAGAGGCAGCCAGAATGTATAGCGAAGACCCTGAAAAGGTAGCAAAGAGGTTTGAATTAGTTGTTAGAAATCAAAATGTTGATTGGGAGGATATAGATTTAATGCTATCAGAGTTAACTGAGACAGAAAATGCAGCTGCAATATTACGGAGTGACTGGGTGTGGTTTTCAGTTTTAGATCTAAAAGATGCTTTCTTTTGTTTGCCATTAGCTGAAAGCTGAAAGCACTCAGGAAATTTTTGCCTTTGAATGGGAAAACCCCAAAACAGGGGGAAAAAGCCAACTTACATGGACTGCATTGCCACAAGGATTCAAAAATAGCCCCACAATATTTGAAGATCAATTAGCTAAAGAACTGGAAGCCTGGACACCGCCACTTGGTGAAGGTACACTTCTGCAGTACGTTGATGACCTAGTAATAGCACCAAGAACCCATGAAGACTGCAAGGACTGGACTGTAAGTCTTTCAAATTTTCTGGGACTGAGTTGTGTGGATGCTGACAGTCAGAGAAAGAAACAGATAACTTTTCCAGGCATTGTCCTAGGGAAGTTGTGAGAAAACTCAGAGAAAGAATTAAAACAATTCTTATCTTAATCTCTGCACCTGGTGTTTGTGAACATGTGGAATGCTTGTATGCGATGTTTATGGAAAGATATTTACAAAAAGGTATTGTTCCTAATTAACCAATGGTGTGAGGGGTGTTGTTTAAGAACCAATCAGGTTCTGGGTGAATGATCCTGCCTATAAATATATGTAGTTCCTAATAAACCTCGCTTCATGCCTTCTGAGCACTGGAGTCAGTCGCCTTCCTTCAGCCATTCCTAACTCAACGGCGACATCTGGTGACCCCTCCAGAAACTGCAGGACAAACGGGACGCTTTGGATCTACCCCACCGGGAGGCACCGTGGCAGCCCTGCCGGTCCTCGCAGTATGGACTGGACTCCCTCTGTCCTCCATTTAAGAGAGGTAATGGTGATTTTCCCCTTGCCTCCTTGAGACAGCTGGTCTTTAATGACCACGGGTAGCAGCCCAATGCCAAAGAGCTAGTGTGGAACGGCTTTTCCCACCATAGCTAAAGTGTCTACATCCTGGGGTAGACTATTGCTTTGTGCGGGATGCTGGGAAGGGTTTCCTTTAACATGGGGAACCAACTTTCTACGGAAGAGAGATTAGTTCTTTCTACATGGAAGGACACTTTGCCACGTATGTGGGTTCCTGTGTCAGATCATTCCCTGCCTGCTTTACTTGCCTGGGCAAGGTCCCATGACTTTTCAGTAGACACAGACACCTCATTTAATCCAGAGACTTGGCAGTAACTAGGCAACTGCCTGTGGGACGAGGTCATCAGCGGAGATAAGACTGCACCCCAGTTAGCAGTCAGCTGGGGATCTTTTCAAGAGCTTTGCAAGGCTGGACCCCAAGGGGAAGTGAAACAGAGATGGGGAACTCAGAAAGCAAAGATGGTCTCTCTGTGGACACAGACACCCTGGGGGGACAGGGGGACAGGCGGGTGGCTGTCAGCTCTTTCTCGACTCAAGAGACATGGGGATTCCCCACGGAATCTACCTCCCGCCCAGGGACTATGTTTCACCAAAATATCTTTCCCCCCATGATTACATAAAGCTGAAAAATCCTTCTCTTGTGACGCGGCTCACAACGACTTCGGTAGCGGCGTTCTGATTGGACCTGGCGGAGTGTCCCCCTCCATTTGTGCCACCTTCAGCTTCCCCAGCACCTCAGGCGGCGGCCGGGGTGTCCCTGCCACAGCTGGCAATTCCGGCTCCCCCTGCCCTACGAGAGACCACAGGAGGGTCCCTACCACAATTGGCTTTGCCCTATCCACTGGCGCCAGCTCCCCCTGCACCCCGAGAGACCACAGGGGGGCCCCTGCTGCAATTTGTTCCACCCCATCTGGCAGCACCAGCTTTCATTTCTCCACAAGTGACAGCCAGAGTGCCCCTGCCAGAGTTGGCATTTCCAGCCCTTCTGCACTGCAGCTGGCTGGGGGACAGCCCTTGGATGGCCAGCCAGCTTCCCTGCCCCTGCCACCAGTTCCTTCTTCCCCTGCACTGCAGGCGGCGGCGCAAACGCCTCCACTGCCAGTGAGTGACATGGCTGGAATGACCGCCCCTTTGGCTTCTCCGTTCCCATCTGCAGAGCCAGCACGAGTGTGTGCGCGCCACTGTCTCCGTCTCTCTGGGTGCCTCCCAGTGAACCCCGGCCAGCCCCAGGTCAGCAAACAACGGGGGGGCAGCCCCGAAGTGACCAACAGCGGGGGGACACTCTCTGGTGCCCCGAGGGTACTGAGGGCAGCTAGGCTAGTCACCTTTGCAGCAGAAGAGACGCTGGAGACATCGGTAGAGGGTAAAAGGCCGACTCTCAGCAAGGGGCCAGTCCAAGATTTATTTGGAGCTCCTCAGGGGGCCCCACACCTCAGTGGGTGCCGTGCTCAGAGTGAAACAAAGGAATCCCAAGGTTACATTTAAAGGGGGGGAGGAAACCGAGGGTAGATACATTTGCTGACCAATAAAGACCCTCCAGGGATGCAGCCTTAGGGATGGACGTTTGGGATAGCGTATAACATCATCCTTGGGGGGCTGACCCCTGGCTTCGGGCTAATCACTCGATGGCTTTGACCGAAAGATCTAGATAGAGGGGATGGGATGCTGAGTGACTGACAGAGAGCCAGGGCGGGGATTTGGGGGATGATCTCAACACAGGAGAATGGTTACACAGGTAGAGGAAGGGGGTACAAAAAGGGGTACATCAACTGGGGAAAATAAGGGGATACAAAATCAAAACTATTACAAAGTATTACAAAGTATAAAAGCACACTACAACACGCCACCCCCTCCCCCACACTGCCAGCTCTCGCAGGTGCGCCTTTGTTCCTGCTGACTTCGTTCCCCCCGCCAGCCTGCCCCTCCTCTGCAGCGCAGGTGGCAGTGGCAGCGGCAGCAGCAGCATGTTCACTGCCAACAAATGATGCGACCGGAGCCGTGGTCTCTTCCGTCCCTCCGCTTTCATCTGTAGAAATGGCTCAATGGCCTGTGCCTCCTCCTCCTCATCCATCTGCTGCTTGTGGATCAGCGGGCATCATGTCTCTTGCAGCTTCACCGCCGCAGCCCGTGCTGCCCACCATGGCCGGGTCCCTCATACCGCCCGCCATGGCCGAGTCTCCCGCCCAGCTGGCTATTGCCAACTTCCCCCCCTCGGGGCTTGCAGCTGACTCCACTGCTTTGGTGCCTCCAGCCGGCCCGCCATCCTCCTGCAGGCTGTCCTGCCTGCCCCAGCCCCAGGAAGTGGACAGTGACAGTGATGGAGATCAGCAACCTGGCCCCCACTGGAGGCATGGCCTGGCAGTGGAACACCGGCATCCACGAGCAGCAACATCATCCCAGAGTCATCTCTGGATGCTGGCCCCTTGTCGGGTGACCGTGCAACTGATGAACCCTCACCATTTTTGGGAATTAGTCAAATTGAAGGTCTGGAGAATGGGGACTGGGACCTGTTAGAGAAGGTCGGTGTGGAAGGAGCTAACAGTGTGCCTGTTAGCTGAAGGAGCAAGAAGCAAAGAAGTAGCTGATAAGGAGCTGTCTTCAAGGCTGTAACCAAGGAGACCAAGAGAAGTGAGGAACAGAAGAAAGACAAGAAGAGAACTTCACAGCTGGATGGAGTATTTTTAGAAAGTTAGTTAAGTCACTGTAACTTTTCACCAATGGTGTTATGTTGATTTATTGTGGCCAATAGTTAAGGTAGAAGAAGTATAAACTATCACAGAGTGTATAAAAAGTCGGACATATTTCGTATTAAAGAGTTGTCAAATGAGACTGCTTCTGGTCTCTTCGTTGTGTCGTGACCGCCCCGACAGCGACAGGTCGGGATGCCTGGGGGTGGACTCATCAACGTGATAAATGTGGAGGAAGGGGCCACAGGGGACAGTCCAGTAGTTAATCCACCATCTGAGGAGGGGACACAGGTGGATCAGGGAGGCAATGTTCCATCGCAATGGGGAGTCCAAGCCCTTCCCGTGTATAAAGCTGTCCCAAATACAGGACAAGTCAACAAGCACGGTTGTCTCCGTCTCTCTGGGCGCCTCCCAGTG
>JAGGNK010011748.1:0-24015 GCA_017590115.1 Montifringilla adamsi | reverse complement strand
TCAGAGTTAGAACAATAAAGGACAATAAAAACAAAGACTTTCAGATAGTCCAGGTGCCTTCCTGGGCAAATTAAGCCCCGAAAAGCACACACCCTAACAAAGGATTAACTCTTAAAAACAATAGCCTGTTGCATATTCATGTATCTCATACATAATGCAAAAATTATTTTCAAACAAAGGGTGCTCTCTGGTTATTGTCAACCCCCCCCCCATCTTCTCTTGGGTTTTTGGTGTCTTGTTACTGTTATCTCTCCTTGAGTTAGTTAGAAAAAGTATCTTACATCACATAGTTTCTGTAGCCTCACCACACTACTTAAAAAGATTCGTACAGTACTACAAAAACAGGATTAATGCAACATAACTTTCCAACATAACAGATATAGTATTCATTTTAATATTTGCAAAAAGCCAATCATATGAGTTTTTCACAATACCTTTTCTCTTACATCAGCCTATTGCATATTCATAAACAATTATGTATATTTAAACTTTTCTCCAAACTAGTTTACATGTTCCAAGAACTGTTTAGCATGGCTCCTCTTCAGGTCTGCCTTTTTAGAGCATGCACATTTCTTGGCTGTGGTTTTAGTCCGTTCTTGTTATCACCTCCAGTTTGGACTTTGGTCCAGATGGTGGGTACTGATAATTTGGCAAAGGTCTTAATCCTGTGTTCATTGAATGTTATCCCAACCAAGCAGGCAGTTTAACACAAGCATACTATATCAGCTATTTCACTACTATGTCTAACAGAAAGAAGAAAAAAATTATAGCAAAGTTACTTTAACATTATACATACAGCATCCATTTTAATATTTGTGAAAAGCCAATATTATAATATGTATTTATAACACTTGGCACAGCTGGTGCAGAGATGAGGGGGTATTTTAAACGTTCCGGGGTGTTTCAAATGTTCCGGGTTGTTAAAAAGGGTTAAGCTAATAATAACTAGGGTTTGTAAAGACAAATTGAGAAATAAGAAGAGGAGGGGTTGAGGGGAAAGATGTGTGCTAATGTCTTTACAAATAATTTGATGGGTGAAGGTATGGGTGTTAACGTCTTTGAAATGGGTGTTAATGTCTCTACTGACTTTGGGCAGCAAGTTTGTTACTGGGCCCAGACAGTTTGACTCCTGGAACAGACAAGGCTCTGCACAAGGCTGAACTTCTGAACTTTGGGGTAAACAGTAGGTTTAAGGGAGGAATATGTGGAAGGCAGTTCAGGAAGCCTGTACCTTCCTAGTACCTCTGCCAAGGGGGAAAGGAATAGGGCAACATGGGGCAACATGAGTTTAGGATAAAAGGAGGCTGCGCCCTCTGAAACTCTGAGAGTTGGAAAACCCCGCGGGAGTGTGCCCTGGAAGACTTTCTCCCTTTATTCAAATAAAAAAAAAAAAAAAATTGAAGAACTCCTCTGTCTCCTTTTTGGACACAAATTGTTGTGTCTGCTGCTCCATGTGTGGAGACACGAGTCTGGACTTCATGTTCTCAGAAGGCTGGTTTATTATATTATGATATATATTATATTAAAATGCTACATTAAAATGATACTAAAAGAATAGAGAGAAAAGATTAATCAGAAAGCTAGAAAGAACAAGAATAGAATGCATAACAAAATCTTGTGACTGCTCACAGCCTCAACACAGGTGGCTGTGATTGGTCATCAATTGGAAACAATCCACATGGACCAATGGAAGATGCACCTGTTGCATTCCACAGCAGCAGATAGTTATTGTTTACATTTCTCTCCTGAGGCTCCTCAGCTTCCCAGGAGGGAAAAATCCTAGCAAAGGATTTTTCATAAAATATAATGGCTACAATAAATCTCTGGCGTTTGTGGATTTGCCTGACATACATATACATATTAGTAAAGAAGTGTAATTCCTTTTCCCATATTGTTGTGTTATAGATGATAATATAATACTGGCTTTCACATTGTTAGATTAGCTTTTTGCATCACAAGTATTTTGATATAGTACAACTTATGCTTACTTTTAACTGCTTTGTATAGTGTTGGAATCCAAAATGCAGGGAACTCTCAGAACTTTGGGCCTGTAAGCCAAAGCTTAGAATTAATCACAGGATTTGATCTGAGACCTTGGAAAAGGCTTCCAAACTTAGGTGCTAAAAATGAGAATGTGGATTTATAGTTTAAAGTAGAGACACGTTAAGCTAAGTAGAGGAAAGTTTAGACTTTTAGAGTACAGTACTGTAGGTTTGTGTGTCATAACCTGATTGGCTAAGAAAGCTTACACTGTAGCATGAGTCCATAAGACGAATTATTTAGGGATTGGGTTAAAAACATAAATATCTTTGTTGGCAGTGTTTTATTTGTTAATAAAACCTTAAAAGGTCTTGTAGCTAGATGTCTTGGGACCTTCTGAGCCATGTGGTGAAGATGTGAGCCGAACTCACCCTTCCCACTGTGATAGATGAGTAATGTGATGATTGACTCTCACAATTAAATGCAAATATCATGTATATATGTTAAGAAAAGTTCTATATATTTATAGTTATGATTTACACCCTTGCGTTTTTATCAGGGGACTGCCTGGGTTTGGGACATTTGGGGGGGTTGGCTTGTCACTATGGCAACACCTGACTGATTTGTGGAAAAAAACTAACTCCACAACTTGTAAAAGTTGTAAAGGCAGTATATTTAGTCCAGTGCTGGACGCATGTGGGGATCATTCCCCCCAAAGGACATGCGCACCCCTGAGAATTCTCGAACCTTTTTTATCCCCCTTACTTGTACATATGCATAAAGTTTCACAATAGGTTAATGCATATTCATTTTACTGGTTTTGCCTTACAACTTGCAACTAGTTCTTATCAGTCCTTGTACAAAGAGAACTCTCTGGTCACCCTGTCCGTCTCTTGCAGCCTCAGCTTTAGCTCTCATCTTTGTTTCAAAGTTCAAGGGACCCCCCCTTAAATTCCTTTTAGCTTGGAAGTTCACATTCTTTTTCCTTGGCTGAGGCAGTTTTGGGAGCACAGGCTTTTTGCAAGAACAGGCAGTCTTGAGCACAGCAGTTAACAGACTAAACAAGTTAAAACAGACTATTTCATCTATGCAAGCAGGCTACAGACTAAATAATTGAAAATGGCACATTTCACCTAAATCTGAAATGGATTTCTACCCTGTTAAATTTCCACTCTGTTTCATTCCCCCCTTCCCTAGAAAAGTAAAAGTAAATTCTTTAACTTAATACAAATCCCTACGATAATAGGTGTCCCTTAATGCTTTACCATGCAAATATCATGTATATATGTTAAGAAATTTCTATAGATTTATAGTTATGTTTTACCCCCTTGAGTTGTTATCAGGGGACTGCCTGAGCTTGGGACATTTGGGAGGGTTGGCTTGTCACTATGGCAACACCTGACCTCCAATCAAGATTTAAGGAAGTAAACTCCACCGCTGGACAGCGAAGAAGGAGTTGATGGACAGAACTTTGGGAGGGGCTAAAGGGTTAAAATGCGAAACCTCCATTGTGTGGATGAGCACATGGTAGGAAAAATCCTTTGTTCCCAGTGCTGTAATCGTTTCTCTATTCAGTCTTCTCTTGTATTTTTGATAAGGTTTAATAAACCTTTCTAAATTTTTGGAAGTGAGTAGACACTCACATTGGGGACTCGTCCAGGATTAAACACCTCGCCCCGGTGGTGCTAGGAGTTTTCGAAGAGGCGTGCCCATGCCATATGTTTGGCGGATTCTATCGGACCCTCCTAGGGCCACCGGTGGCCGCAGGCTGGAAACCCTGAGACAACAGGAGGCTGGATAAAGAAAAGAGAGGAAGGGGGGTGAGTAACATCTTCATAACTATTTTTGGCCAGGTAATTACTCCGTAATTCCGGTATAGGAAAGCGAACTCCACACCACTAGTATACTCGATCGGTCCTGGTCCTTCTGAGTTTTAGCATATTGGGCAGTTGGAGGGAACGGCAGGACTTGTGGTAAAGAGGAAAGCGGGGATTTTCCCCTGTGGCCAGCGGGACGCGTTAAATTGAAGGGTTTGTGAGGGGTTTTGCAGCACCGAGCCAGCACACTCAAAAGGGGGTTGGGGGGGGGGCCCACATGGGGCACCGCCGGCCTCTGGTGCACGGCCGGCACTGTGGTATCCCGGGCCAGCCGAGCAGCAGTAGCCAGTGGTGGTTTCGGGGAAGCTGGGGGGCTGAGCGGTGGGCTTGTGTCAGAACGAGAACCCAGAGTGGACTCCCCGTGGTGCGGGGGGGATTAGTGCTGGGGAGCCAGTCGGCTCCTGCGTTGCTTGGGCGGGAGCGACTCCTGGGAGCAGCTGACATTGTGGTGTCTCGGACCAGCCGAGCGGTGGTAGCCTGTGGCGGTTTTGGGGGAGCTGGCAGTGGCCCGAGCAGCGGGCTTGTGTCAGGACAGGAACCTGTGACGGGCTCCCCGTGTTGCGGGGGGTTCGTGCGGAGGAGCCAGTCGGCTTCCGCATCACTCGGATGGGAGTGGCTCCTGGGCACAGCCAGCGCTCCAGAGCCAGCCGAGATCAGGCTGGGGAGCGGGGCGATAGCCAAAAGGTTGCGGTGAACTGGTCACCCAAGGAGTGGGGGTTCCGCTCCGCGTGGGGCAGGGGATTTTGCGTGGAGGGGATGGTCAGCTCCTGCTCGGGCGGGGGCAGCTCCTGGGCGCAGCCAGCACTATAATTTCCAGAGCTAGCCAATCTGCGCCGGGCCAGAGGCAGGCCTCAGCTGAGCTGAACCAGGTGGGGCGGGGATCGGAGTTGTGGCCGTGGGACAGAAGCCCCCAGGATCATAGGTGTTTTTCGGAAGAGAGGTAAAGTTTTTTGGTTTTCTTCTCTTTTCTTTCTCTCTTTCTCTCTTTCTCTCTTTCTTTCTTCTTATTCATTTTCTCTCTTCCACTTCCTTCCCCTTCCTCCTTTCCTGGTTTCTTTCTTATCCTCCTTTCCCTCCCCCTTCTTAGGGAGGTGGGCCTTGTTGAGAGAGTGTGTAATTGGCTGACTGGGGAGGTGGGCTCTGTCGGGGGAAGACCTGTGATGTGCTGGTCAGGATGGGATCATGAGTGAGTAGTGAATCCCCAAAGAAGCAGAGATTGAGGAGGAACTAGTGGGCATACCCCCAGATAGTCCACTGGGAAGGAAATTAGCCCTGTGGAAATATGACCCCAACACCAGAGATAAGGATGAGAGCAAAATGGTTCAGTACTGTGTGGTAGAATGGACCAGAAGGGAAATTAGGAGTGATCATGTATACTGGCCGAGATATGGATCAGATGAAAGATGGATATGCTGGGTATTAAACATGTATGTAAGAGCTAAGAAACCATTCAATCAGGAAGAGAGTGACTATGCTGCTTGCTGGGAAGGGGAAACATATTTAAAGTAGCAGAACATATAGAGTGAGACCCATTAGACCACTTCCCCCCCCTGCACCTCCAGTAGCTCCAACTGCTACCCCCTGATGGGCCTAGCCAGAAGACCAGAAGCAGAGTAGCACAGAGAGGAAAGCAGATCAGAGGATGGGAGCCAAACATTGGGACTGTACCCCCTGAGGGAAGTACCCCTGGGTGGGGGGGTGTGCAGGGAGGCATTTGATTTGTAACCATACCTCTCAGTTCCTCTGACGTGAGAATGTTTAAAAAGGAATTAAAAGGACTATTAGAGGACCCTATTGGGTTAGCAGAGCAGTTAGACCAGTTTCTAGGACCCAATATTTATACATGGGAAGAGATGTAATCAATAATGACCATGTTATTCACACCAAAGGAAAGACAGATAATCCGGGCAGCTGGGATACAGATATGGGAAAGGGAGCATGTGCAAGGACCTCCTGGGGATCTGAAAATGCCCACAGTGCGCCCCAACTGGGACCACAACAGCACTGGGGGGAGGCAAGACATGGAGGAATATAGAACATTGATTATAAGAGGTATCAAAGAGGCAGCTCCATGTAATCAAAATGCCCATAAGGCTTTTGATGAGCAGTAAAAGAGGGAAGAAACCCCAACAGAGTGGCTAGAAAGGTTGAGGAGAAATATGAGGCAATATTCAGGGGTTGACCCTGATACAGTGGCCAGACAGATCTTACTAAAGATAAATTTCGTCACTGATGTCTGGCCAGATATACAGAGAAAGTTAGAAAAGTTAGATGGTTGGCAAGAAAGGAGGTTAGAGGATCTTTTAAGCGAAGCACAGAAGGTGTATGTTAAGAGGGACAAAGAGAAGGCCAAGGCGGATGTATGTGTGTGATTAAATTGTAAACAACTAAGAGCATGATGAGAAACAATTTCTTCTAAGTATAGTATTAGGCCTCACTAATTTTCATTCTTATAGCATCAACAGGTGTGTCACATGGTATGAAGAAAAAACATTGTGCTTTTTAGTGTCTCTTAGAATATTTGAAACACACAATAGCTACCATAACTTGAAAAATATTTGCAGGAAACTTGCTTTTATTTCGTAATGTCTACTTGTATTTTGAGAGTGTTTTGCCTCTTTCTTTTGCAACAATTTATAATAATTAGCAACTTTATAAAAAGTGTCATCATCATCTTCCAAAAATTCATAAAGAAATAAGCATTTATATTCTGCAGATGTGGAAACTAAGGCATAGAAAAGTTTAAAAAATCAGTCAAGGTTTAAGGCAGGATTTCTGTCAGAAGTGAAATCAAAACAAGACAATACTGATTTGAAGCTATTGCATCATCTTTGTAGACTGAAGTTTGTATTTCAGGGAATGCAAATTCTGAGTTCTTTTCCACTTATTTATGGAGAGGTGGTGTGTTGGTTTTGCACGGCCTGTTTTTTTGGTAGCAGGGGCGCTACCCAGAGGTAGCTTTTATGAGAAGCTGCTAGAAGCTTCCACCATGTCCAGCAGAGCCTATCCCTGATGGCTGTGAAGATGGACATGCTGCTGGCCAAAGCTGGGCCAATTAGAGAGGTTGGCAACGCCTCTGTGATAACATATTTAAGAATAAAATCAAAACAAAGTGGGGGGCAGTTTTAATTCAAGCTAGAGAAGATGAGGAGGTGAGAACATGTGAGGGAAAACAACATGCAGACACCAACTCAGTGGAGAAGGAGGGGGATGACGTGCTCCCGGCTGATTTGTGGAAAAGGAAACAAACTCCACAACTTTTGTAGAAGTTGTAAAGCTGGTATGTTTATTACAGCGCTGGACGCATGTGGGGATCGTTCTCCTTAAAATGACATGTGCACCTCTGGGAACTCCAGATCCTTTTTTTATCTCCCTCACTAATCCATATGCATGCAATTTCACAATAGGTTCATAAATATTAATTTCACTGATTTCGGTTACACTTGCAGCTAGTTTTTTTTATCAGAAAGTACAGAAAGAACTCCTGGGTCATCCTGCCCTGTCTCCTGCAGCCTCTCCATCTGTTTCAGAGTTCAAGGGGCCCTTCCTTATCTCTGTCCTTCAGCTGAAGCAGTTTCTTAGAGCATAGGTTTTTTGTGAGAACAGGCAGTCAGACTAAACAGCTATGTTTTCAAGCTACAGACTTAATTCAAAGATGTAAATTTCTCCTAAATCAAAATGGATTTCTACTCTGGAAAATTTCTACTCTGTCTCAAGGCACTGTAGCTGAGATTCCTCTGCAGGCCGTGGTGATGACCATGGTGAGGCAGGCTGTCCCCCTGCAGCCCATGGAGGTCCGTGGGGGATGCAGAGATCCACCCACAGCCCCTGGGGAAGGTGCTCACACTGGAGTGGGTGGATGCCGAGAGGAGGCTGTGATCCAGTGGCAGACCCGGTGGAGAGAGGTGGCCCCTGCTTTCAAGCTGGAGCAGCCTGTCCTTGGAGAACTGCACCCTGTAGAAGAGTGACCCACACCGCAGCAGTTTTGGGAGGCCTGTTTGCCCATGAGATTGGAACCATGCTGGAGAAGTTAATGAAGAACTGTGTCCCGTGGGAAAGGACCCCACAGTGTAGCAGGGGAAGGACGCCTCTGTAGCAATGTGTGGCTACAATGACGAGATTGTGTCCAGGGAGTCCACAGCTGATGGCAGGAGAAACAGACAGGAGTCCATTTTATTTTCCTCCACTGTGGAAGGAGCTAACAGTGGGCCTGTTAGCTGAAGGAGCAAGAAGCAAAGAAGTAGCTGATAAGGAGCTGTCTTCAAGGCTGTAACCAAGGAGAGCAAGAGAAGTGAGGAACAGAAGAAAGATGAGAACTTACTCCTCTCCCTGAGCAGTGGAAGAAAACCTCGGGTGATGAATTGACCAAAACCCCCACACCCTCTCTCCCTAAGTTGTCGGTGGGGAGGAGGGAGGGGTTGGGGGAAAAAAGGTGGTTTTTAGGGCTTGTTTTACTTCTCATTATCTTCCTCTGATTTTGTTGGCAATAAACTCACCTTGTACCTCTAAGATGAGTCTGTTTTGCCCTTGGAGTGTTTTCTCCTGGTCCTTATCTCGACTCATGAACCCTTTGTTTAAATTTTTCTCTCCTCTGTAGCTGTAGCAAGGGAGACCGAGTGGGCACCTGGCATTTGGCCAGTGTCAAACCATGACAGGTGGCACTGTATGTAGTAGAAAGGTTTGAATGTATGGAGGTCACATTTGGCAATGGCACAGTTGAGAGCCTCTAGGCAAGAATCAAGGGGTGAACAAATAATGCAGATGCCATTGTGGGAGTCTACTATAGACCTCCTAGAGAGTATGATGACACCGAAAATTATTCTTTGAGGAACTGAGGGACACTTCCAAGTCAACTGCCCTTGTCCTTATTGGACTTCAACTTGCCAAAACTTAACTTGGAGCATCACACAACTGGTACAACCCAGGCCAGAAGATTCCTAAGAAACCTCGATGACAACTGTATGGAACAGGTCTGAAGGGGGCCAACTCAGAAAGATGCCCTCCTTGATCTACTGCTTGTCAACAGAGAGGATCTCATGAGTGAAGTGGTGTGTAAGAGATGGTCTGTAGTTTCCTTCATTTGCCTCACAATCTTCGCAAGTACCCTCAAGACTCCCGACAGGAGTTCTGGCCTGGCGGAGGTGGATGTCTTCCATGTGATTGTTCACAGGTGTGCTCGTTGTGCTTTCACAGAACACTGCTTTGAACAGGTTCTGACAAGCGATGGCTTGTCCTTGCACCTGCTTCACAGACCAAGAGGTCTCAACACAATGGCCCATGAATCTTCCCTCACCTTTTGGCCAGATGCCACTCGCTTTGGATTAAGACTGATATAAACTGTAACTTTTGAGATGACTTTGGTGAACCCCCATGGACGACAGTGAATCTATGTGGCTGGACCATGAGGATTCTTGATCCCACTGTCTGTGTTTTCGACAAAGATGTTGAACAGTATTGGTCCCAGTCCCCACCCAAGGGACGCCATTCATCACTGGTCTCCATGTGAACAATGAGCCGTTGACCACAACACTTTGTGTGTGACCATCCAGCCAGTTCTTTATCCACTGAGTGGTCCTTGAGTCATTGAGAATCTCAGCCTCCTCTTTGTCCAGGGTAGCCAGGTCTCCTGTTTCCTTCCAGAGAGGGATTTTCACCAAATTACCAAAAACTGGGTAAAATAAAATTCCTTAACACCAATTTTTAGTGTTAAAGAGGGCATCATTTATTCAGGAGCCTGAAGTGGCAGGGAGCATAACTCGTCCTAACATGCCCCGCAATTTCTACAAGCCCGTTGCTGATATACAGTCACTAAATGTGTATTATAATTTGCCCATTACCATAAAAACCCTCCCCAAGTTCCCAAACTCAGTCCTTGCTTTTACTGTAGTTGCATTCCTGAGAAAGATGTCTCCTCCTTATCTTCCAACATCCTTGCTTGGGTAGCAATTTCTGCATGCCTTGATTCTCTGCTAAAGGTCCACAGACACAGTGTCTTCTCTGCTAAAAGTTCAGTTACAGTGTCTTTCTACTAAAAGGTCGCAGTTGCAGTAGAAATTGAATTAATCTTTTTGGTATCAGGCTCACATTATCCCTAGTGTTTCTTTTGCTTGCATCATATCTATAAAAGACCTTCCTGTTATCCTAGATATCCCTGGCCAGACTCAATTCTAACTGAGCCTTGCCTTCCCTAACCTTGTCCCTAGTTAGTTTCCTGAACAATTTCCTTGTATTCCTCCCAGGCCACCTGTCCTTGTTTCCACTTTCTGAAAGCTTCTTTTTTTACTCTGAGTTTGCCCTGAGCTCCTTATCCATCCATGGAGGCATCCTGGTGTTTTTGCCCAATTTCCTCCTTGTTGGGATATTACGTTTTTGTCCATGTGTTCTGTGGGGGTTGGTGGTCTGAGACAGGACAACGCACACCTCAAAGCTCCATGTGACAAACATCGTGTTTTATTGTTGAGAGCTTTCTTTTATAGGGAGTTCAAAACTCCTGGGTCTCAAATGCTGATTGGTCTGATCCCCACACAGTGAGATGTCTGCAGCCCAGGGTGGAACGTGATTGGGTGAAGTCCCTGTGTAGATTTAAATCCAACCTATCCCTGCCTCATCTGTGGAGCTGTTTTACCTCTACGCTTGTGGAATCCTCTGGATCCTTTCCCCTCAGGGAAATGCCCAGAGCATTGACTTGGAGAGACTTACCAGAGTTTCCCCCACCTAGGCGGATAGAAAGGACTTCCTCATGGAGTCTTGCACAACACCATGAACCACTACTGTTCCCTTCCCCATATGCCTCAAATTCTAGTGGTTTCTCCTTTCCCTGTTCACTCATTGGTCATGGTATCCCTGGTGGCCAGCCCCGTCTTCCCTGAAGGCCAATGCCCTTTGCACAGCCCCCGTGCCCTCCCATACTTAAGCTTGTGCAGACCACATGGTCTCGTCTTTTGTCTCTGGTTTCCCGTCAGCATGCTGCAATAAACCATGCTGGAACTGACCATACAAAAGGCCCTTCTGCCTCTCTTTGCTGAGCTAGCCGTGGAGAGTGTGGTGCATGTGGACTTGACTGCTTTGCCTGAATGCTTACCCAAGTGGCATTTCCACAAGAGATGATAACTGGGGAATAAGTATAGGTAGCAGCAACCACCATCTAAACCCCACGCTGCTACATAGGCTGGCTGAGGTTGAAGGTCTGATTTATTTGGCAGCTACAAGCTAGCTGCAAACTGTGACCGTCTTGGTTTACAAGACAGGTGTCTGCTAGGGAAGGCAGAAAAGCCTTCCTTGGAATGGAGAATGTAAACCCCTCCCTCCCTCTGAATTATTAGAATTTTGAAATTAAGGGGCTCTTGGGCAAAGATATGGGAAGAGGAATAACAGTTCTTTGCTAGTATGTATAATAAAGCAAACAAATAACAATAAATACGGCATTAACAACAAAACAGAACTAGGAACCCAGTCCCAGCTTTTTTTAGTTGCGACACTTTCCCCTTTGGTGCAGTTATGGTCACAGCCGGCAGGGGTGCTGGCAGGCTCCTGGTGGACAGGGCAGGTGTGGTGATCCCCACGTGGCTGCAGGGTGTGCTCTGGAGTGGGCTCAGGGAGTACGTGGTAATGGTGGCTCAGCCGAGATGAGAAGGGATGGAAGAGAGGCTTTGTTTGACAAACCCCTGTGGCAGCTGACCCCAATGCCCCTAGCAGGACTCTCAGTAGCAGCAGGCTGGAATGGTAGGGATGAATAGAAATTTTGAGGCAGTGGACAAGAATGTCTCAAAACTCCACAGTAAATATCTGGAACTTGTGGGATGTCTTGGCAGGGCAGGGGGATGCAGGGCCCAGCAGCAGAAGAAAGGTTTTTTGCTGGGTTATGGTGGTGGCAGCGAAACTCCTTTTCCCAAGCCGCCAGTCTGACCGTCTGTCCTAGGGTGATGTTATGATGCTTGTATCCCCAGTCATGTGTTCTGTTTGTGTAGGATATTATATTCTGTGCCCTCAAGACTGGCTGAGAGCAAAGGCGGGGAGAAGAAGCACAGAGTTTGTTATCAGGGACTGGACTCCTCATCCACAGTCTGCTGGAACACTGTTGATGTCTGGGCATGGACATGGCAGAACACCGTGCTCCTTTTGCTTTTTAGTTAGTTATTTAGTTTAGCTAGCTGAGGCAGTCTGAGTTTTCCATGGACTGTTTTTCTTTCCCTTTTCTTGGAACCATTCGAACCTGCTCCAGACTGGGACCCAAGGAAACACCGAGAGCTCGCACTTTGCAGCCTGCCGAGGCCTACTCTGCCGCTTTTCCCAGTGCCAGAGGGACTGATAACAGGGCAACCACCCACCAGAGAGACTTTCTGAATTTTTCATCTCTTCAGAGTGACGAATGAGCTTTGTCATCTGGTATTGTTCATTTTTTGTCCCGGGGAGTGCTTTGCCTGTTTAATAAACAGGGTTTTTTCACCTGTCTCTGAGGAAATTCTTTCCCAAACCAGTTGGGGGGAGAGGCCGTGTGGGTTGGCTTTCTGGGGGGCCCTTTTTGGAGGTTTTCTCCCAAATTTTCCCTAAACCAGGACAAATAATTGGTGCCTGTCGCCCTGTTCTTCTAAGTTCTTCTAAGCCTTCCAGTGTTTACATTTTTGTAATGGAGTTCTTACACACTTTTCATGTAAATAATGATTGTTTTTCATTCCTTTCTGGAGGAGGAGAAATTTGATGCACTGGTGGTTTGACCAGTGTGGCTGAAGAGGTGGCAATTGCATCCTCCAATCCAGGGTCACTTTTGGAATTCTATATATATCAAGGTTGAGAAATAAACTACCCTTCTTTTTACCTTGGAGGTTTCAGCATGCGTGTCGTTCATTTCGTGTCCTATTGTGGCATCTGGTGGCCGCCATGTGTAGGACAGCCATTTTACCGCTACCCCCCTCCCCTGCGCTGTGGCACGGTGACTGTGAGCCGTTTGGCACTTTGCCTGCAGCTCTTGTGATAATGGCAACCCCTGTGGTTTCTATGGAGGACTCCCTGGTCTTGGATCTCTGGAAGGATCTCATGGAGTGGAAACGGGCTTCCATTTCCTGGAGCGGTTTTGAAAGATTATTGCTGTGGGCCAGAGAGCAGGGTTTCTTTCCGGACCCTGCGGAGGCGTTCTCCAGGGAGGCGTGATCTTTCGTGGGAGAACACCTCATGGAAGCTTTCTCTGCTGACTGTAGTGTAGACGTGGCACAACTGCTGCTGCAATGGAGAAAGTTTGACGAGGTTTGGCAGGGGTTTGGATTTTGTAGCTCTCAGAGTACCCAAGGAAACCGTTACATCTTGAACACGGACGAGGTGGATTTCGAGTTTCTGCACGAGGCAGAGCCCTCCCCCCCAGGATGGTGAGCTGGGAGACAGTTCCATGTTGGATGGCGACGTTTGTTCCCCTGAGGTGGACTGCGCTCCCGGCCAGCTGGTTCCGAGCGGCCAGTGAGTGGGCTTCTGGGGGCCCTGTGGAGTCGGCTAAGCCGACCCCGCCCCTCCCCGCGCTGTGTAGGCGGCAGGGCGTGGGGAACCGCCCTCACTTTGTGCCTTTCTGGTGCTCAGGGGCTGCGGGGAGCCTCTGGCTCAGCCTCTGCCTCTGCTTGAGTCTGATTCGATGACAACGTTCTGTCCGAATTGCGACGTTTCCACAACATACCCCCTGGGGGCACCGGGAGCGGAATCATCCACTTCCCCTCCGGTCTTGACCCCAGGAGGGGCGGTATCGACCGCCTCTGAGTCTGCGCAGGTGGCGGAAGCCACCGGAGGCGGGGCGTTGACCAATTTTATGTCGGGCCCCCACCACGGTGGGTGGGCAGCCCGCTCCGCTCGGGGGGGGTGGTGCCTGCTGTGGGGCTCCGCGTCACGGGTATGACCCTCCTGGGGGTGGTCCCGGAACCCCCTGCGCCGCCTCTGCCGGGAGCGGCAGGTGGTGGTGCTTGTGGGACGGGGCCAGGTTCGAGCTGCCCTAAGCGGCTTTCCTCCCCAGCCGTGGTTCCCTCCCCGCCTGCACCGCCCGTGCCGCCCCGTGTGGCCGGGGTGCAGGGCGGTGACGTGGCTCTGCGAGCCACGTCGCTCTCTGCACCCCATCCCTCCCTCGCGCCGGGGGAGGGGGGCCCGCGCAGTTCTTGCTCCGATCCACACCGGGTTTGCGAGCCCTGCTGGGACCTGCGTCTGCCGCGGGGTCCTCTACCCGTGCTGCAGCGGCCAGCACTGCTGGGTTGCCGAGGGGCACGGGGTCTGCTGGGGCTGGAGTGGCCTCAGTGGCAGCTGGTTCAGCTCTGCCGCCCCTGCCTCCTGCGGATACCGGGGCTGCGGCGCAGGAGGACGCTGCGGTGTTCACTTTTAGCGCAAATGGAGATACGGCCGGCGGGAAACCAGCGGTCCCCCGGGGCCGTGGGCCTTCCTTGACAGTGTTGTGGACACTCCCCCCGTGTCAGGTGACCGTACGTCCGAGGGAACACGGGCGGTTCTGGCGAGAAGTCAAAGCTAAGGTCGAGGAAATGGTTGATTGTGCCTTCGCGCATTGCCTCCTGGATGGTGGAGATGGCTTCTCTGGCCCTGCTGATGCTGCAGGGAATGCGGTGTCGGGCGGTGTTGAGCTGACTCCCAGTCAGGCATCTGCCTCTGTCCCTGTGGGGCCCACGGGACGGGACTTAGCAGGTGCTGCCACCTTACCAGGGGGTTGCCAGGCTTTCCCTGTGCTTAGGGGTGTTACTCATAACACCTATCAGCCTTTATCATGGAAAGCTATGATGGAACTCTGTGATAAGGTCGGACAATATGGTCTGGGGTCTGTTGAAGTCATGCAGCTGCTTCGAGTGTTTGCTGCTGATTTGCTGACACCTTATGACATCTGAAGTCTGGCTCATGTTCTTTTTCAGCCTGTAGAATACAACATTTTTGAGTCTAAATGGACTCAGTTGACAGTCAGAGCAGTGGAGTGGAACACTATGCTGGGTCTGCAGGATCCCAGGCACCTGATTGGCACTGATGTGCTGTTGGGCACAGGCAATTATGCTGGTCCTAATGGGCAGGTTGGCTTCGATCCCCTTGTGCTCAATCAGTGCCAGACAACAAGCATGGCAGTGTTGGTTCAGACCATAGAACTGGCTGCTCCAAATGAGTCATTTGTGACTGTTGTCCAGGAGGCTGATGAGTCTTTCCTATGATTTACAGGGAGGCTGACTGCCTCTGTAGAGAAGCAGGTGGCAGATCCTGAGGCAAGGAGGCTTGTGATTACACACCTTGCAAGATGTAACTGCAATGCCGACTGTAGGAGAATCAGAGAGGCTCTTCCTGGTGATCCTTCTGTCTCGCAGATGGCGGAGGCCTGTGCAAAGATAGGCACCTCAGGTCATAAGATGGTTGCCTTGGCTACTGCTGTGCAGCCGATCTGGACAGTGTCACAGGGCAGGCAGCGACAGCAGGGGAATGCTCGGGCCAGCAAGAAACATGGAAAGAAAGTACAGAAGGTCACAACTCCCTTGTTTCTGTGTGGTTAGTGTGGAAGGCCGAACCATTTGTGCACATGGGACTGATTGATGCAAATTTCATGGGACAGATTTGTGCCATGGTCTCCACGCCCATCCTCCCCGTCACTATCCCAGAAGGGACGCGGATTGCTCAACTTGTGCCCTTTAAGTCTTCTATTCGCAGGACAGCTGACCGGTCACGAGGAGACGGCGGCTTTGGATCCACTGGGCCACCTCAAGTTCACAGGACCACTGTCCTGACCAAAGAACGTCCCGAGATTCTGTGTACCCTGTCCATCCCTGGTGCAAAGCTGCCAGAGGTCCGCCTCCGCGGGCTTCTTGACAGCGGCGCAGACGTCACGGTTCTCTCCCTTGCCGCCTGGCCCCCGGAATGGCCCTTGTATCCAGTGAACACGCCTGACGTGGGATTGGGAGGAACGGTGCGATGCTATGTGCGCCAGCGGCCCGTGCTGGTCACAAACCCGGAGGGACAGATGGCCATGATTTGGCCTCATATTACTTCAACTCCTGCTAACCTCTGGGGAAGGGATGTTACGTCCACATGAGGGGTGTGCATCAGGACGGATTTTTGATAGGCGCCACTGCAATGAAGGGCGCAGAATGTCCTATGCCTCCTTTATGGTGGCTGGTGGACAAACCCGTCTGGGAGAACCAGTGGCCCCTCCCTCAAGACAAATTAGTCGCCCTTCAGAACCTGATGCAGGAGTATAGGAGAGACATTTTTGTGCTGTTCTTGTGAGCGGGACAAATACAAAAAGGGGGAATTATAGGAAAGACATTTTCGTGCTGTTCTTGTGAGCCAGCAAAGGCTTCCTGGAGATAAGGAAAGCCCTGTATCTCTCTTGAGGAAGACACCAAGGCTATCACCATGACAACGCAATGAAAGAGAGAATGTTAAAAGATACGGACTTTAGTTGGCTCAAAGAATGATGTGGCTCCTTGTTCACATATTGAGAACTTTGTTTCTTTCTTATGACCAATGGGTGGTATATGTGTCTGTTAAGTGTTGTATTCCATTTTGTTTAAATGGTATGCCCTGTCTCACCCCTCCGAAATGTATGGTATATTCTAAGCCTGTGGTCCTGCCCTGAACCATCCTGTATCTGTCATCCCATTGGCCCAATGTGATTCCGCACCCACTTCAATTCCCCTCTTAAGCCGTGCTATAAAATCAGTCGGGTTCTTAGCCCTTCCTCTCTCTCAGCCTCTTCCCCTCCTCTTGCCCCTTCCCTCCCCTAGGCTCCCCCTCCTTCCCCCCTTTTCCCTCAGTAACCATGCTGTTCCCGGGGTTGGGACCCCAAATAAACCTTCATCTGATCAGCACCCTCAGAAGCCGTGTGGAGTCTCCTTGCCTGCCTGCTGCTGCCAGCCAACTCACAGCCTAGGGGGCCCTCCGGGGACATCCCCGGGGTGCCCCCACCCCACCACGAACTGCAACAAATGGCGCCCAACGCGGGGCAAGAGCACCGACAGCCCTGAGACAAATGGACCTGCAGCACAGCAGGAACCCCGCAGAACACCGCTTCCATTCTCTTACAGAGAGGTTGATAGTACTGAGAAATGTGTCTTGTACCATTTCCTGTTGCAGGGCACTGGCAGTCCCAAAATAGGGGAATTCGATGTACCTAAGGGAGAAGCGTTGCCTTTGCATAGGGGTTGAATTAGTAGCTGAAGTCCACACTTTCAGCAACTAGGTTGGTTGCCCATTATGATAGCAGCAACCAGTTGTAAAGTTAAGTGGATGCTACTTGGTTCTAAGTGTTGACTAGGCAGATGACTTGGTCTCTGATTCTGTGTGGGAGAAAGTTATTTGACTAGAGGTGAAGGTGTCATTCTGCTACAAATGTGTCATCTGGTATTTGAAGATCTATTTTTTTATGTGCCTTGTTTGTATATGAATGTTAAGATTGTGAGGGTGTGTGTTATGGAGTTGGTAGAAGTCGGTTATCTGTAAGTGAATGAAGAATGGATCCTCTGTTTGGATTTTTGCAAGGGCCCTGCAGAAGTCCATAGCAGTTGTATTTGCGGGACAAATACAAAAAGGGGGAATTATAGGAAAGACATTTTCGTGCTGTTCTTGTGAGCCAGCAAAGGCTTCCTGGAGATAAGGAAAGCCCTGTATCTCTCTTGAGGAAGACACCAAGGCTATCACCATGACAACGCAATGAAAGAGAGAATGTTAAAAGATACGGACTTTAGTTGGCTCAAAGAATGATGTGGCTCCTTGTTCACATATTGAGAACTTTGTTTCTTTCTTATGACCAATGGATGGTGTATGTGTCTGTTAAGTAAATGTAAATATCTTGAAAAACTATAAAGGCAACATGTTGCTATAATAAAGCTCTCTTATACAGCCTTATGATGGAGTCTTGGTGCTTTGCGCTGTGTCGCGCTCTATAGCGACACAGGAGCAGTTGCACCAGGGTCATCTGGAGCCTTCTAACAGTCCCTGGAACACTCCTGTCTTCTGCATCAAGAAAAAATCTGGGAAATGGAATTTGTTGCAAGACCTCTGAAAGGTCAATGCTGTGATAGAATGCATGGGAACATTGCAGGAGAGCATGCCATCGCCTACCATGCTTCCCACAGATTGGCCGGTCCTCATCGTGGATTTGAAGGATTGTTTTTTTACAATTCCTTTGCATCCCAATGACAGACCAAAATTTGCCTTCTCGGTGCCAGCAATTAACAATGCTGAGCCCACACAGCGATATCAATGGAAGACTCTGCCCCAAGGTGTAGCAGTTCATTTGGAGGGGCTCCCCGGGGAGAACCCAGGGGGCCCCTAAGCTGTATGTTCACTGGTAGCAGCAGGCAGGCAAGGAAACTCCACACAGCCTCTGAGGGTGCTAATTAGATGAGGGTTTATTGGGGGTCCTACCCCCGGGAACAGCATAGTTTCTGAGGGAGAAGGGGGGAAGGGGGAGGGAGGGGGAGAGAGGGAGAGCCTAGAGAGAAAAGGAACCAAGAGGAAGTCTCGTCTTCCCTTGCACAGCTTAACAGGGAAATTCAAAGTGGGCGCGGAATAAGACTTGGGCCAATGGGATTACAGATACATGATACTTCAGGGGAGGATCACAGGCTTGGAATAAACCACACATTTTCGAGGGGTGAGACAGAGCATACCATTTAACTAAAATGTAACACAACACCAAGGGCTGCGAAATTCTCCAGCCATATGCCAGTGGTATGTGGCCCATGCCTTGTCTTGAGTTCGCAAGCAGTTTCCTGATGCCCATCTTTACCACTATTTGGACGACATTTTGGTGGCTGCGTCCACCCAGGATGAGCTGCTGAGGATTCAGCCTCAGTTGCTTGATTCTTTGAATTATCATGGGCTGCAGGTGGCCCCAGAAAAGGTTCAACAAATACCTCCTTGGAAGTATTTGGGGGTCAAAATTCTGGAATGGACAATCCGACACCAGGAGGTGCCATTTGTGCATTTTGTGAAGAGACTGAATGATGCCCAGAAATTGGTAGGTGTCATCACTTCGTTATGTCCGTACTTGGGACTGACCAACACACAACTGTCCCCTCTGGATGATTTGTTAAAGGGAGACTCTGATTTAAAGTCGTCTCACACACTGACAACTGAGGCACATCAGGTGGTGGAGGAGGTTTAGCAAGCTGTTTCTGCTTGCCAGGTTTATTGCATTGATCCTTCTGTTGATATCACTGTGTTCATTACGACTCCGGATTCTCATCCCACAGGCATCATTGGCCAATGGAGTGACAAATCTGATTCCTTGCACATCTTGGAATGGGTCTTCCTGCCCCATCAGCAGCAGAAGACGGCAGCCTCATTGTTTGAGCTAATTGTTCCCTTGATAATCCAGTGCTGGCAAAGGTGTTTGCAATTAATGGACGCAGATGCCCAGTACAGCAGGAGGATTTTGACTGGAGCTTTGCAAACAGTGTGTCCGTGCAAAGTGCTCTGGAAAACTTTTCAGGGCAGATCACTTATCATCTGCCCAGCCATAGGCTACTGCATATGGCGAAATTCACACAAATCTCTTTGTGGCCCAAAAATAGTCAGGAACCCATGCAAGGACCCACTGTCTTCACTGACGGTTTGGGGAAAACAGGGAAGGCCATTGTTACTTGGAGGGATGGATCTGAGTGGCAGGGCCTGGAAGGTCACGAGGATGGGTCAGCCCAATTGGTTGAATTGAAGACTGCTGTCATGGCATTTGAGAAATTTTCCCAGGAACCTTTGAATTTGGTCACAGATTCTGCCTATGTGGTCGACATTGCACAGCAGTTGGGTCATTCATTTTTGAAGGAGGTCAGTAATCCTGCCTTGTTTCATTTACTGAAGACCTTGTGGTGTGCCATTCAGGCCCGGGTTCATCCGTTCTACGTTCTGCATGTGAGGAGTCACACCAATTTGCCAGGGTTGGTAGTGGAAGGTAACGCGAGGGCTGACAAGTTGGCTAACCCAGTGTGGGTAGCACCTCAGCCTGACACACTCGTGCAGACCAAGGCATAGCAGGGGTTTTTCCATTAGAATGCACGTACCTTGCAGAAGCAGTTTCAGTTGATGTCAACTGAGGCTCGTGACATTGTCAGGTTGCATGACGACTGTCACACGCTTGCTGCACCTTTGCTGGCAGGGGTAAACCCCAGAGGCCTAAGGGCCTTGGAGCTTTGGCTGGCTGATGTCACCCAGATTGCCGAGTTTGGTCGGCTCAAGTATGTGCATGTCACGGTGGACACGTTCTCCTCTGCAATGTGGGCTTCTGCTCACAATGGAGAAAAGGCCCACAATGTCCTTACCCACAGGAGGCAGGCCTTTGCCGTTCTGGGCATACCTTCTGCTGTGAAAACCGACAATGGTCTTGCTTACGCAATCCAGAAGATGCAGCAGTTCCTGCAGTTGTGGTGTGTGTCATACAAGTTTGGTATCCCTCAATCTCTGACTGGTCAAGCTATTGTAGAACGCGCTCATGGTATTCTGAAGCGGGTTCTTCAAAAACAAAAATGGAGAATTCAGGTTGAAACCCCGCACAGTCGGTTGGCAAAAGCTTTGTATACCATCAATCATCTTACTGTGCCGCAGAATTCAAATAATCCTGTCATTTTGAATCATCACCTTTTTTTTCAGGCTTTGGACGAGAACCATCAGACTCAAGCAAAGGTTCAGGTGTGGAATTCAGTCACCAAACAGTGGGAAGGTCCTTATGACCTTATTGCTTTGGGGCATGTGTACGCATGCGTATCCACAGGTACTGGGCCACACTGGGTACCTTCGAAGTGTGTTCGCCCTGACCTGCGACCGCAGAGACAGAATCCGGCCGACGGGCAAAATGGAAACCATGACCAAACTGAAAGTCATCAAGTGGATGAATCATCGAGTGATGACTCAGATGCAGATGACGTGAGTGATCACTCCCATGATTCCTCCACAAGTGGACACTGAACATTGTTAATTTTTCCTTTAAACATTGTTCATTTTTCTTTTTTCTTTTTCTTTTTTAAACAGAAAAAGGGTGAAATGTTGCCCTGTTCTTCTAAGTTCTTCTAAGCCTTCCGATGTTTACATTTTTGTAATGGAGCTCTCACGCACTTTTTGTGTAAATAATCATTGTTTTGCATTCCTTTCTGGAGGAGGAGAAATTTGATGGACTGGTGATTTGACCAGTGTGTCTGGAGAGGTGGCCATTTCATCCTCGAATCCAGGGTCACTTTTGGAATTCTGTATATATGGAGGTCGATAAATAAACTACCCTTCTCTTTACCTTGGAGGTTTCAGCATGCGTGTCATTCATTTCGTGTCCTAATGCAACAGGCCCCCAATGCGTGGCTCAAGAGAGTGGAAAAAATCCTGTTCTAATTGTATTTTGGTTGCAATTACTCTGTGTTGGTATAGAGCAGTTAGTAGCCATGTTGTTTGAATTCATAATGTCTTTTGGGGTGGAGGCTTGCATATGTTTCTGGTCCCTAGGTTTTTTTAGGTCTTAATACCTCTATGGTCCCTAGGTTTATTTTCTTATCCAGAAATATCTCCGGTACTGTTCCTAATACGTAGTTTTTGCAGTAGAGGGGCACTGACTAGAATAGCTATTGGGCTGGGCTTGGTCGTAATGACTTGTAGGAAGTTTACAAAGGTGCTGGTGTCTGTTCCAGGTATGTATGGTTCATGGTTATGGGTATGCATCCAGCTTGTGAGAGGAGGAGCAGGGGATGAGGCTTTTCAGCCTTTGCTTTCCTTCTTCTCCTCTGAATCTGTTACATCACTATTGGAGAATGTTCAGTTTCTCCTGAATATTAAAGAGACCATCTTTCTGGTATTTAATCTGGTAAGCTTCCTCTATACAGTCTGCAGCTTCTCTAGAATGAGGGCTGAGATTTCTAGAGGTGCTGATGAGACCCCTGACCCAGGAGTAGACCCAGGCGTGGAAAATCCTGAGTGGTGTGGGAAATGGGAGGATATGGGCCAAATCCTGAAGGAATTTTCTGACCCTATAGTCTGGGACTTTCCACGTGAACAAATTCAGAATCCAGCTGAGGTGGGGAAATACCTGAAAGAGAAGTGCCATGATGACCCTAAAGAGAAAAAGATCATTGTAGTAAGCTGGACCCTGGCATATGCTTATCACACTCTGCTAGATACTGTAGAGCAGCACACAGAGGAAGGGGGGCAGGGACATAAATCAACAGCTATCCCAGTCACTCAGGCTGCAGCCAACACCCCAGTTACGAATCCAGTAGCTAAATCAGACAGTAAGCCTCAAGCAATGGCTGTTGCTACTAGCACAAGAAGTGGGAAGTGCACAGACAAGACCAATCGACCAGTGGATGATGATGATGATGATGCAGGAGAAGGACCCTCAACGCCCCCTGACATAAAATCAGGAGTTATCGGGGTCCACTGTTATTTGTCTCTGCCCCAATACGGGAAAAGTGGTTCTGGGTAGGCCGTGCTTCGAAGGACGAGTCTGGACTCTTGAGTTTTTGGTCTTCGATCTTGTTTATTAATTCTTATCTACAATATTTTCTGTCTGCCCAGCCGAGGTCTGTTCAGCAAGGCAGCCATGGGGCGGCTGTGTCTTTTATAGTAAAAATTATGTCTATCATATTTACATTCAATTCCCAATACTTTTCACCCTTTTGACAAGTGTACCTTCACCATGAACCAATCCAAATGTGCCAACATCATCACAGAAAATGGAAGACATGAAGAAGAAAGAACTCAGGACCATGCCTTGAATCCTCCATCTTGTCTCCACGACCCCCCTGTACCTAAATTCTAAAATCCATATTTCACCCTGTAAATACACCATGCAAACCCTAAGGTTTCTCATTTCCTCACACATAGATGACTCATCTCTAGATGGATCAAAGTCAAACCACCAGACACTTTTGGCAACATTCCAAGGCCTCCGAGCCCCCCCAAGGGTTCTCCCGGCGACTCTGAACATCCAGAGTGATGTGTTGAGTTCCCACAAGGAGTCAAAGCAACTGACACAAGATCAGAAGCCAATATTGAGTCCTTTTCCCTGAAGGACCTTCATGACCTAAGGAAGGATTACACTCGACGACCTGATGAATCTGTAATTAGTTGGTTAGTCACTGTTTGGGATGCTGCAGGTGAGGCTACAGTACGGGAAGGTACTGAAGCGAGGCATTTGGGATCCCTGTCACATGATCTCATCATTGACCAAGGAATGATGAGGGGGGCTAACCCTCACAGCCTCTGGGCACGGGTCTTGCAAAGTGTAGCACAAAGATACCTGTGTGCAGACAATCTCTATATGCAGCAAACCCAGTGGAAGACCATAGAACAAGGGAACCTTCTTCAAATCTTGGCAGTACAGATCAGAGATTCTGGTATCCAACGCAGACGGTCCCCAGATGGGGAGAGAAGGTACACCCCACTAGCTGAGCTGTGGTTCTTCCCGCATGATTGTGGAGAAAACATGAGGAGATTGGATAGGAAATCTACTGCTGCTCTGGAACAACGGGTGCATGAATTGAAGGAAGGCAAGACTTAGAGAGGAAGTTCCACCAAAAGGAAAGCAGCTCCAGTTGCCTGTAGCCGAACTGCCAGGTATGATGATGATGATATGTCCGATCCCCTTGAAGGAACCTCCAAGACATATGCCCAAGGAAAGAAGGATAACCAGTCTTAGAAGGGCCCTGCCTCTAGACAGGTAGAGGCTAGGGAAAACCATGGTTTTTGGACTGTGTGGATTCGTTGGCCTGGCACATCTGAAGCACAAGAATATAAAGCTTTAGTCAATACTGGCACATAGTGCACATTAATCCCATCAAGATGTGGGGACAGAATCTGTTTCTTTTGCTGGTATGACAGGGGGATCACAGGATTTTACTTTGGTGGAAGCTGAGGTGAGCCTGACTGGAAATGAGTGGAAGAAACATCCTATTATGACTGGCCCAGAGGCCACATGTGTTTTAGGCATAGATTACCTCCACGTGGGTATTTCAAAGACCAAAAAGGACTCAGGTGGGCATTTGGGATAGCGGCTGTAGTGAAAGAGGGCATCCAGTAATTGAACACCTTGCCTGGACTGTCTAAGAATCCATCTACAGTAGGACTTCTGAAGGGAGAAGAGCAACAGGTACCAACTGCCACTTCCACAGTGCATCGCCGACAGTATAGAACAAATCTAGATGCTGTGATTCCCATCCATAAGATGATC
>JAGGNK010011737.1:2893-24377 GCA_017590115.1 Montifringilla adamsi | reverse complement strand
AATTTGGGGCGAATTTGGGGCATTTTGGGGGCAATTTTGGGTTTTTTTGGCACCTGCGGGGGGGGCTGATGTCGATGTCCAGCAGGGGGCGCTGCGCTCGGTGCAGCCTCTCCAGGATCAGCGAAACTTCCTCTGCCAAAAAACCCCAAAATTCCCCCAAAAATGCCCCAAAATCCACCCCAAAATCCACCCGGAGTCCCCAAAATATCCCAAAATGCCGAAATCCCCGAAAAAAACGGCCCAAAAATGGCCCAAAATTGGCCCAAAATGGCTCCGGGAGCAGCAAAATCTCATTTAAGAACGAGGAAAAATGACAAAAAATGGGGAAAATTCACCCAAAAATTCCCAAAAATCCCAAAAATTTCCTCATGAAAATCAAAAAAAATCCCAAAACTCCCAAAAATTCCCTCATGAATCCCAAAATTCCCAAAAATTTCCTCATGAAAATGAAAAAAAATCCCAAAATTCCCAAAAATTCCCTCATGAAAATCCCCAAAAATCCCCAAAAATCCCCCAAAAAATCCCAAAATTCCTAAAAAATTCCCCCCAAAATTCCTCAAATTTCCTCCAAAACCTCAAATTTTCCCCAAAATTCCCAAGGATTTCCCAAAAATTCCCCCAAAACTCTCAAAAAAAACCCATCAAAGACCCCAAATTTTCCCCAAAATTCCCCGAATGTCCCCAAAAAATCCCAAAATGTCCCAAAAATCCCCCAAAAAATCCCCAAAATTCCCGAAGAATTCCAAAAAATTCCCCCAAAATTCCCCAAATTCCCCCCAAAAAACCCAAAATTCCCAAAATTTCCCTCAAAAACCCCAAAATTCCCCAAAAATCCCAAATTTCCCCCGACCTCCCCACCTCAGGCTTCATTTCCATAACCCCGCCCCCTCATTAGCATAACCCCGCGGTCAGCGCCCCCTACCGAGCAGCTCCTGGCACTGCCTCCTGTAAACTCTCGCGAGACCCAGCTGCAGCAACGCACCCAAATACAGCGAGCACCGCGGGGGCGGGGCCCCGGGGGGAGGGGGCGGGGCTTCCCAGCCGCTTCGGCCAATCACGAACGAGACCACGGCGGCGCTGGGCGGGGCCAGGAGCGACCGGGAAAAGGCAAAGGTGGCGGGGGTCGATTTTTGGGGGGAATTTGGGGCTTTTGGGGGGTTTTATGAGGGGATTTTGGGGTGAAATTGGGAATTTTTGGGGTTCCTTGAGGATTTTGGGGGATTTTCTGGGATTTTAGGGGTTTAGGAAAAGATTTGGGGCAGATTTTTGGGGTTTTTTTGGGGTGACTTTGGGGCTTCCCCTCAGGTGGGGATTTTGGGGGATTTTTGGGGTGAATTTGGGGCTCTTGGGAGGTTTTATGAGGGGATTTTGGGGGAAAATTGGGAATTTTGGCTTTTTTTTGAGGGATTTTGGGTATTTTTGGGGCATTTTGGGAGTTTAGGATCTGGGAGATTTTGGATTTTTTCTGGGGTGACTTCGGGGCTTCCCCTCAGGCGGCCATTTTGGCTTTTGGGCTTTTTTTGAGGTTTTTTGGGTTTTTTTGAGAATTTCTCAGGCAAAATTAGAGATTTTTAGGAGAACTCAAAGATTCTGAGGAGTTTTGGGGTGGTTTTGAGAGATTTTAGGGATTTTGGGGCAATTTTGGTGCAGTTTTAGGGGGTTCCCCTCAGGCACAGCCAGCACCACCTCAGGCCACCACTTTGGGGTTTTGGGGTGAATTTGGGGCTTTTTGGGGTTTTTATGAGGGGATTTTGGGGTGAAATTGGAAATTTTGGGGGTTTTTTAAAGGTTTTGGGTGGTTTTGTGGGATTTTGGGGGGTTTTGGGGCAGTTTTTGGGGTGAATTCTGGGGTTCCCCTCAGGCACCGCTTCACAACACCATTTTGGATTTTTTGGGGTTTTTTAAGGATTTTGGGGTGAATTTGGGGTATTTTTTAGGGAATTTTGAAGTGAAATTGGGAATTTTTGGGGTTTCTTGAGGATTTTGGGGGATTTTTCTGGGATTTTAGGGGTTTAGGAATAGATTTGGGGCAGATTTTTGTGGCTTTGTTAAAGTGACTTTGGGGCTTCTCCTCAGGCGACCATTTTGAATTTTTGGGGTTTTTTAAGGATTTTTGGGGTGAATTTGGGGCTTTTTGGGTTTTCTTTTTTAGGTTTTCCACTTGAAATTGGGATTTTTGAGTGTTTCTTGAGAGATTTTGGGGTTTTGGTGTGGTTTTTGTGGGTTTTTTTAAGAGTTTTTTGTGGTTCCCCTCAGAGACGGTGAGTTAGGCCTCAGGCCGCCATTTTGAGCCTTTTGTGGTGCTTTTTGTAATGATTTCTGAGGAGAATTTATGTTTTTTTGAAGTAAATTTGGGGATTTTAGGGTTTTTTGGGGTGACTCTGAGGATTTTTGGGGTGAATTTGGGGGTTTTTGGGTCCTTACCTGGTGCGGGGCACATCCACAGCCAGGTACTCCCGGCGGAGCAGCCTCGAGTGGCACGTGGCTGCCAGCCTGCAAAAAAATATAAAATTCACCCAAAATTGACCAAAATCTGCTAAAAACCACCAAAAATCTACCTGGAATGAAAAAAACTGTGAAAAATCCACCAAAAAATGAACGAAAATCCAGCGAAAATCCCCCAAAATTCATCCCAAATCCGCTGAAAATTAATAAAAATGAATAAAAATTAACCCAAAAAGAGCTAAAATAGATTAAAAATGTCCCAAAAATCCACTGAAAATGACCCAAAATCCATCCAAAATTACTCAAAATCCCCAAATCCATTGAAAGTGAACTAAAATTGACCAAAAAATGCCCCAAAATCCACTAAAAATGCCCCAAAACCAAACTTCATCAAAAATCCCACTAAAAATTACAAAATTTCAATGAAAATGACCCAAAAGCCCCAAAAATCCCCCAAAATGACCCAAAATCCACCCAAAATGAGCTGAAAATAACCAAAAATCCACCCAAAATCCACTAAAAATGACCCAAAATTCCCCAAAAATTGTGAAAATCCATTGAAAATGACCTAAAATCCTCTAAAATTCACCCAAAATGACCCAAAATCCACCCAAAAATCACAAAAAAGACACAAAATTCACCCAAAATGATCCAAAAGCCCCCAAAATTCCCCCAAAATTCCCTCAAATCCCTCAAAATCCACCGAAAACGAGTTAAAATTGACCCAAAATTGACTGAAAACAACCCAAAGCCCTTCAAAACTCCCCCAAAAAATCCCCAAAATCTCTCAAAATCCACCCAAAATGAGCTAAAATTGACCCGATAATTCACCCAAAATGACCCAAAACCCCCCCAAAAATCACCAAAAATGACCCAAAATAAACTGGAAATGACCCAAAACCCCCAAAATGAGCAAAAATTGACCCAAAATTCACCCAAAATGACCCAAAACCCTTCAAAATCCACCCAAAATGAGCTCAAAATCACCAAAATCCACCGGAAATAAACTGAAAATGACCCAAAATCCACCAAAAATTACCCAAAACCCCCCAAAAATGACCCAAAACCCCTCAAAATCCACCCAAATTGACCCAAAATCCATCCAAAGTGAGCTGAAAATGACCCAAAACCCCTCAAAATTCCCCCAAAAATGACCCAAAATCCCCCAAAATTCCCCCAAAAATGACCCAAAATCCCTCAAAATCCACCCAAAATGAGCTCAAAATCACCAAAATCCACCTGAAATAAACTGAAAATGACCCAAAAACTACCCAAAACTCCCCAAAAATGACCCAAAACCCCTCAAAATCCACCCAAAAATGACCCAAAATCCACCCAAAATTCACTAAAAATGACCTCAAATCTACACAAAATCCACCCAAAATGAGCTAAAACTGACCCAAAACTGACCCAAAAATGACCCAAAATCCCCCAAAAATGACACAAAATCCGCCCAAAATTCACCAAAAATGACCCAAAACCCCCCAAAATCCACCCAAAACCCCCCAAAAACGACCCAGAATGACCCAAAATTCCCCCAAAATGACCCCGAATCCACCCAAAAACCCCCAAATTTCCCAAAAGCGCCGGAATTCCGCCCAGAATCTCCTCACCAGATGGTGCCGAAGCAGCCGGTGCGGCGCCGCAGCACCTCGGGGTAGTAGAACATGCTGGAAACTCCCGCGGATTTGAATAAATTTGAATAAATTTGAATAAATTTGAATATTGGTGATGGGGTTTGGGGAATTCGGGGCGGTGGGGGGGAAATGAGGAAAAAAAAAACGGGGTGAAAAAAGGCGATTTTGGGTAAAAAAGGAGGGAAATCCACTCAAAAATAGCAGAGAAAAATCAAATTTTCAATTTGCATAAATTTGCATAAATTTGCATAAACTTTAAACTCGCTTAGATATTAACAATTAGAGTTTTGGAGTCACAGAATGAGGCAAAAATGAACGAAAATTTGCCAGAAACACAAATAAAAACTGAAAAACCAGAAAACTTTATATTTGCATAAATTTACATAAATTTGCATAAGTGCAGCACCTCGCTTAGGTATTTTATTTTATTAAAATTCAGGTTTGAAGTCACAAAATGGTGCAAAAACAAACCAGAAATTTCTGGAAATCTAATTAAAAACAGCACCAAAAAAAAACTGCTTTAAAATTTGCATAAATTTGAATAAATTTGCATAAAACTTCCAATTCACTTAGATATTAAGCTATATTAAAGTTATACTAAAGATTAATGTTTTGAATTCAAAAAATGATGCAAAACTGAGCTACACATGTGAATAAAAATTGCTAAAATGAATTAATTTATATAAAATTAGTTAATAATTATAAACTAATTAGGATATTTAAATAAAGACCACTGAATTAATACTTGTGAATTATTTAAAGCTATGTTTAAATTATATTGAAAATGTGAGGTCTGAAATGCCACAGAAAAAGTCCCAAAACTCTCTAAAAATTAATTAAAATTAATTAAATTCAATTACCTCATTAACTTTTATTAATTTAAGAAATTAACATTTAAATTACAATTAAAATTCAAAATATTTAAACCTATTAAAGTGCCCTAAAAAGGCACAAAAGATCCTTTAAAAATTAAAACTGCTCAAACTGTGAATACAAATTAATAAATAGTTAATAAATAATTAATGAATAATTAAATATCAATAAATTAAAGGGAATTATTTTAATTATTTGGGGAAAAAAACGGGAATTTTGCCCCAAAAAAAGTCTGAAACAGCCCCAAAAAAGTCCTAAAATATAAACAAAATCGGCTTTAATGCCCAACTTTAATGTGATAATTAACAAATTAATTATTTAATAAATTAATTAATTATTAAATGAAATTTTATTGAAGTAAATGGTTAAAACAGGAAGTTAAAAAGGGAATTTTGGACCTAAAAAAGGACCCAAAATCCTCCAAATTTCAATAAAATTAGCTAAATTTGAGTAAATATTAAATATTAATTACTAATTAAATATTAATTACTTTAAATAAATAAAGGTAATATTTAAATTATTTAAAGATAAAAGAAGATGAAATGCAAGAAAATGCCTCAAAAAAACCCCAAAAACTCCCCCAAAAATTGAATAAATAATTAAGCAAATAAATAATTTAATTAAATATTAATAAATTAAGGAATTTTAATTAATTTTAAAGTTTTAAAGGTGAACTTAGTACCTCAAAATGGAGCAAAAACACACAATAAATAATTTTAATTTAATTAATTAAACGCTAAGTAATAAATATTTTTAAACCGGGCTAAAATTTAATTTAATTTAATTTAATTTAATTTAACTCAACAATTTAAAGCACAAAATGGGACAAAACGGCCCCAAAACTGCCTTGAAACTGCCCAAACCTAATTAAAATTAATTAAAAATAATTAAAATTCATTAAAATTCTAAAACCTGAGGTAAAAGTTGCTTAAAACTTAATAAATCTGAGGCAATTCAGAGAAATTTGAGGAAAAATCGGTTTAAAAAGCGATCTTAGCCCTAAAATCCCCCAAGCACAACCTGAAACGCCTCACAAAAAATTAATTATTGCTAATTAAGCAATTGTTAATTAAGTTTAAGGGGTTAAACTTGGAATAGAAATTAATAATTAAATTTAACAGCGTTTTAAACACCCCCCACCCCGGATTTCCCTCTTTAAAACCCCAAACAGCCTCAAATCGCCGTCCGCGGCGCCAATTAGCGCCTTAATTAGCGCCTTAATTGATCGCTGCGAGCCCCCCGCCGCTAATTAAGTTAATTAAATTAATTAAACGAAGAAATTGATTGTTTAAACCGCCTCGAGAGCCTCCACGCCTCGACCGCCGCCACCTCCGGACTAAGCCCGAGGGCGCCACGCCGCCCCTTTTATCAGCTCGGTAGCCCCGCCCCTTTACCGGCTTTCAGCCAATCACCACGCCGCTCACCGCTCCAGACCCTCGCCGTTTTTCCCGCCCTGTTTTTTCCCAAGCAGCCAATCAACGCACGGCTCTCAACCCGGCAACAGATCTTGACCAATGAGAATGGGGTACAGAAACGGCGGGAAACACTTAGCCAATGGCATTGCCCGGTGCCTCACGGCGCGGGGCCAATCAGAGCGCGGCAGCCGTGAGGGGAGAAGCGGAGTGGGGGGGCGAAATGGCGGCCGGGAGGAACCGGGTGAGTTTTGAGGGGTCCTGAGGGGATTTTGGGGCGAATTTGAGGGGATTTGGGGGTCCCTGAGAGGTTTTGAGGGGATTTGGGTGGTCCTAGATGGGGATTTGGGGGGATTTGGGGGGTCTGGGTGAATTTGGGGCGAATTTGAGGGGATTTGGGGGGTCCCGGTTGTGTTTTGGGGAAAATTTGAGGGATTTTGGGGGTCCCTGTGAGGTTTTGAGGGGATTTGGGTGGTCCTAGATGGGGATTTGGGGGGATTTGGGGGGTCTGGGTGAATTTGGGGCGAATTTGGGGGGTCCCGAGTGGATTTTTGAGGGGATTTGTGGGATTTGGGGGCTCCTGGTGGTTTTTGGGGAAGATTTGAGAGATTTTAGGGGGGGTCCCTGAGGGGTTTTGAGGGATTTTAGGGGGATTTTGGGGGTCCCGAGTGAGGTTTTGGGGGGTCCCTGAGGAATTTTTGAAGTACCTGAGGGATTTTTGGGAGGAGCTGAGAGATTTAGGGGGGTCCCTGAGGGATTTTGGGGGTCCCAGGTGGGTTTTGGGGGAGATTTGAGAGATTTTGAGGGTCCCTAATGGGGTTTGAGGGATCCTGAGGGATTTTGGGTCGGATTTGAGCGATTTTGGGGTCAATTTGGAGGTCCCGGGTGAGGTTTTGGGGCCATTTCAGGGATTTTGGAGCGATTTGAGGGATTTATGAGGGGATTTGGGGGTCCCTGAGGGAATTTGTGGCATTCTGGGGGTCCCAGGTGGATTTTGGGGTGAATTTGTGGAATTTTGGGGTGAATTTGTGGAATTTTGGGGATCCCACGTGGATTTTGGGGTGAATGTGTGGAATTTTGGGGATCCCACGTGGATTTTGGGGTGAATGTGTGGAATTTTGGGGATCCCACGTGAATTTTGGGGTGAATTTGTGGAATTTTGGGGTGAATTTGTGGAATTTTGGGGTGAATTTGTGGAATTTTGGGGTGAATTTGTGGAATTTTGGGGTTGGGGGTCCCGGGTGTGGTTTTGGGGCCATTTCAGGGATTTTGGAGCGATTTGAGGGATTTATGAGGGGATTTGGGGGTCCCTGAGGGAATTTGTGGCATTCTGGGGGTCCCAGGTGGATTTTGGGGTGAATTTGTGGAATTTTGGGGTGAATTTGTGGAATTTTGGGGATCCCAGGCGGATTTTGGGGTGAATGTGTGGAATTTTGGGGATCCCAGGTGAATTTTGGGGTGAATTTGTGGAATTTTGGGGATCCCAGGTGAATTTTGGGGTGAATGTGTGGAATTTTGGGGTGAATTTGTGGAATTTTGGGAGTCTTCTGTGAGGTTTTCCCATATATGTCCCTCATTAACATAAAAGGCGTGGCTTTCACTCCAGTGACCATATCCAAGCTTTATTTGCATAAAAGTGGGTGTGGCACAAACAAAATCTTTCCAACTCCTCCCAAATAAACTTTATTTGCCTGAAAACAGGATTAATGAATCATTAACTAATTATTTTTACACCCTTCATTTGCATAAATCTGCACAACTCTTTGCCTGCGCTCGTTTCCTTTTATGGTCATTTTCACCATATAAGGTCATTTTTCCATATAAGGATATTTTCTCCATATATGGCAGCTCATTTTCATACTTACCCCAAATTGACCCAAAAATGACCCAAAATACCCCAAAATGACCAAAAATCCCCCCAAACTGCCCCAAAATAACCCAAATTCACATGAAAAAGCCCCTAAATGGCCCCAAAATGACACAAATGTCCCAAAATTACCTAAATTGACCTAAAAATGACCCAAAATACTCCCAAAATTCCAAAAATAACACAAAAATGCCCCAAATCACCCAAATTTACCCCAAAATAACCCAAAATGGCCCCAAAAGAACCCAAAAAATGACACAAATGTCCCAAAATGACCCAAACTGACCTAAAAATGACCCAAAATACTCCCAAAATTCCAAAAATAACACAAAAATGCCCCAAATCACCCAAATTTACCCCAAAATAACCCAAAATGGCCCCAAAAGAACCCAAAATTCCCCCTAATTGACCCAAAAGTTACCCAAAAATTTCCCAAAATTTCCCAAAATTCCCCAAAAATTACCCAAAATGCCCCAAACTGACCCAAAATTCCCCCAAAATCCCCCACTCCCCCCTCAAACCGCGGTTCCTCCCATATAAGGTCATTTTTCCCATATAAGGTGACCTCATTTACATATCGCCCTCAACCCCGCCCCCTGCGGGCGCGGCCTGACGGGCGCCTCCTCCCCCAGCAGTGCCCCAAAAGAACCCAAAATTCCGCCTAATTGACCCAAAAGTTACCCAAAAATTACCCAAAATAATCCAAAAATTACCCAAAATGCCCCAAACTGACCCAAAATTCCCCCAAAATCCCCCACTCCCCCCTCAAACCGCTGTTCCTCCCATATAAGGTCATTTTTCCCATATAAGGTGACCTCATTTACATATCGCCCTCAACCCCGCTCCCTGCGGGCGCGGCCTGACGGGCGCCTCCTCCCCCAGCAGACGGAGCATGCGCAGTTGGTGCTCGGCCTCGCTCTCGCCCGGCAGGCGCTGGGTCCTCCCGGGCGCTAGGTGGCGCTCCGCGGCGGCGCGCAGCTCGGCCCGGTCATAGAGAGGAGCCGGATCCAGGCCGTGGCGGTTGATGAGGGACACGAGGTACTCGATGTAGTGACCGCTGAGTGACCAGAGTGACCAGTGAGTGACCACTGAGTGACCAGTGACCGCTGAGTGACCACTGAGTGACCGCAGCGAGCACTGAGTGGCTGCAGTGGTCGGAGTGACCATAGAGTGGACACAGTGACCATAGAGAGGAGACAGTGACCATAGAGTAGCAAAAAAGGCCCAAAAATCTCCTAAAAATGACCCTGAGTGACCACTGAGTGACCACTGAGTGACCAGTGAGTGACCACTGACCACAAGTGACACAAAAAGTTGCCAAAAAATGCCCCAAAGCTGCCAAAAAGTGAGCCAAAGTGACCCCAAATGACCCAAAATTGACTCAAAATGACCCTGAGTGACCACTGAGTGACCCTGAGTGACCACGAGTGACCACAACCCCAAAATGACCCTAGAAAGACCCCACAATCCCCAAAAAATGGCAAAAAGTGACCATGAGTGACCGTAGAGTGACCACTGAGTGACCACAACCCCAAAACAGCCCAGAAATGGCTCAAAAATGACCCAAAATCCCCAGAAAATGACCCAAAATGACCCCAAGTGACCACTGAGTGACCAGAGCTAGGGGGCGGCTCCGTCTCGAAGGCGACGTTGGCGGACTGGGGGGAGAAACCGGTACGGACCAGTATAAACCAGTATGGACCGGTATAAACCAGTATGGACCAGTATGGACCGGGATGGANACCAGTTCAGACCAGTTCAAACCAGTTCAGACCAGTTCAGACCAGTTCAAACCAGTACAAACCAGTTCAGACCAGTTCAGACCAGTACAAACCAGTTCAAACAAGTTCAGACCTGTGGGGTTGGGCGGGGCCTCAAAAAATCCCATTTCCCGCCATTTTTAACCCTTTCAAAGCCCCCAAACCCCCTCCCAGTTCGTCCCAGTCCCTCCCAGTCCAAACCAGTGACCCCAAATCCCCATTTTCCCCCCTTTTTAACCCTTTACTTCCCATTTCAATTCCACTTTAACCCTTTCTTTGCCGCTTCAAACCCCTTTTTCCCCATTTTTAACCCTTTCCTCCCCGTTTTCCCCCCATTTCCCCCCTCCCAGTATAAACCAGTACAAACCAGTCCAACGCAGTGCCCACCTGGAGCAGGCTCTGCAGCCGGCCGGGCTCCCAGTCCCGCAGGTAGAAGAGGCAATCGCGGGGGTGGTGCCCATGCAGGGACCCCCCCAGGGGGCACTGGGGGGAGGGGCAGCTCTGGGGGAAGGGGAGGGGAAAACCAAAAAGGGCAAAAAATTTGGGGGAAAAGGAAAAAAATCCGGTGAAAATCGGGCGAGAAATGAGAAAAAAGTGGAAATTTTGGGGCTTTTGGGGTTTGGAATTTCATCCCGGCGTGAACCAGTGTCAACATCACCAAATTTTCCCAAGTTCTGACCATTTTTGACACTTTTAGAGCCCCAAAATCCCCTCCCAGTCCCTCCCAGTTCTTCCCAGTCCAAACCAGTAACCCCAAATCCCCATTTCCCCATTTTTAACCCTTTATTTCCCCTTTTTTGCCATTTTTCCTCCATTTTTTCTCATTTTTTCTCAATTTTTTCCCGTTTTCCCCCATTTTTCCCCCATTTTCCCCTCTCCCAGTCCCTCCCAGTCCAAACCAGTCCAAACCAGTCCAAACCAGTAACCCCCAATCCCCATTTCCCCCATTTTTAACCCTTTTTTCCCCCATTTCCCCCATTTTTCCTCCGTTTTTCCCCATTTCCCCCCATTTTTTCCCGTTTTCCCCCATTTTCTCCCCATTTCCCCCCTCCCAGTCCCTCCCAGTCCCACCAAATCCCCATTTCTCCCATTTTAACCCTTTATTACCATCCTTAAACTCCTCCCACCACATTCAAACCCCTCCCACCACCCTCAATGCCCATATATGGTCATCAAACCCCTCCTACCACCCTTAAACCCCTCCCACCAATAATAAACCCCTCCCACACCACTGACACCCCACCCACTACCCTTTAATGCCCATATATGGTCATCAAATCCTTCCCAGCACCTTTAAGCCCCTCCCACCACCCTCAATGCCCATATATGGTCACCAAACCCCTCCCAGCACCTTTAAGCCCCACCCACACCCCTTAAACCCCTCCCACCACACTCAAATCCCCTCCCAGTTCATCCCAGTCCCCTCCTCAAAATCCCCAGAAAATGACCCAAAATGACCGTGAGTGACCGCGAGTGACCGCGAGTGACCACTGACCGGCAGAGGCCGGCGTGTCCGGGGGCCGTGTCCCTCCCGCAGGGCTCGTCCCTGAGCGCGGCCCCGACCTCCTTCTGCTCCGGCACCGGGCAGCGGCCTGGAACGGGGAAAAACGGGGAATTTGGGGAAATTTGGGGGAAATGGGGAATTTTGGGGAGATTTGGGGGGGAAAATGGGGAATTTCGGGTGGAGCCCGCCAAATCCCCATTTCTCCCATTTTAACCCTTTATTTCCCATTTTTAACCCTTTATTTCCCCCTTTTTTCCCATTTCCCCCCATTTTTTCCCGTTTTTCCCCCATTTTCCCCCATTTTTTCCCGTTTTCCCCCATTTTTCCCCCATTTTCTCCCCAGTCCCTCCCCGTCGGGCTCACCCCGGGCCGGTGGAACTGGGCCCCGCAGCCGGCGCAGAACTGGTGTCGGCACTGGGAGCACTGGAAATGCAAACAGCCGCCCCGGGCCAGGGCGAAGCGCTGCCCGCACTGGGGGCACGCTGGGGACACCAAAAACGCCCAAAATTCACCCAAAATTCACACAGAAATTCACCCAAAATTCACACAAAATTCACTGAAAAATCGGCAAAAATTCACTGAAAATTCACCCCAAAATTCAACAAGATTCACTCAAAGTTTCACCCAAAAATCACACCAAAATTCACCCAAAAATTTACCCCAAAAGTCACCCAAAATTCACACAAAATTCACACAGAAATTCACCCAAGATTCACATAAATTTCACCCAAAATTCACTGAAAAAATCGGCAAAAATCTGCCCAAAAGTCACTGCAAATCCACCCAAAAATCACAAAAATTCACTGAAAATTCACCCCAAAATTCACTCAAAGTTTCACCCAAAAATCACTCAAAAATCACTCAAAAATCACACAAAAATCACCCAAAATTCACACAAAATTCACCCCAAATTCACCCAAAATTCACCCAAAATTCAGCCCAAATTCACCCAAAATTCACCCAAAATTCAGCCAAAATTCACCCAAAATTCAGCCAAAATTAATCTCAAATTCGCATAAAATTTGGCAAAATTCATTCAAAATTTGCACAAAATTCCCCCAAAATTGACCCCAAATTCATCCAAAATTCTCTCAAAATTCACACAAAATTCAGTCCAAATCCACCCAAAATTCACCTGAAATTAATCCAAAATTCATCCCAATTTCAGCCGAAATTGACCCAAAATTCACACAGAATTTAGCCAAAATCTCCCCAAATTCTCTCGCGGTTTGGGGGAATTTTGGGTGAAATTCAGAAAAAATTGGCCCCTAATTCACCAAAAATTCATCAGAAAATCAACCAAAATTCACCCAAAATTCAGCCAAAAATCACATTAAATTCACCCGAAATTCATCTGAAATTCAACCAAATTCAGCAAAAATTTACCCAAAAATCATCCAAACTTCACCCAAATTCACCTAAAATTTACCAATAATTCATCAAAAATTCACAGAAAATTAATACAAAATTTCAGCAAAAACACATCGAAAAATTGCTACATCATCATACTAAAAAAAACCCCAAAAATACCCCAAACACCCAAAAATCACAAAAATTCGCTGAAAATTCACCCCAAAATTCACTCAAAGTTTCACCCAAAAACCACCCAAAATTCACTGAAAAAATCGGCAAAAAAACTGCCCAAAAGTCACTGCAAATCCACCCAAAAAATCACAAAAAATCACTGGAAATTCACCCCAAAATGCACTCAAAGTTTCACTCAAAGTTTCACTCAAAAATCACAAAAAATTCCCCCAAAATTCCCTCCCAAAATCCCTTTTTCCTCCGCAATAAATCCAATTTTTTCTCCCAAAAAAAATCCGATTTTTCTCCCAAACCCCTCCGAACTTTCCCCCCGAAATCCCCATTTTTTCCCCAAAAAATCCCACATTTTCCCCCAATTTTTTCCCCAAATTTTTCTGATTTTTTCCCCAAAAATTCTGATTTTTTTCTCACTGATGCCGGTCTCCCCCAGGAGGAGCCAGGAGCGGAGCCAGGCCCCGAAATTATCAACCCCAAATCCACCCAAAATCCACCCAAAAATAACCCAAAATCCACCCAAAAATCACCCAAATTTTCCCCCAAAAATTATCCAAAATGCACTGAAAATTCACCAAAAAAACACCTAAAAATCACCCGAAATTCACCTAAAGATCACAAAATTTTGCCAAAGCTTACCTTAAAATTCACAAAAAAGGCACCAAAAATTCATCCAAAATTAACCCAAAATTCACCCAAAAATTTACCTCGAAATCACCAAAATCTAACTGAAATTCCCCCAAAATTCCCTCCCAAAATCCCTTTTTCCTCCGCAATAAATCCAATTTTTTCTCCCAAAAAAATCCGATTTTTCTCCCAAACCCCTCCGAACTTTCCCCCCGAAATCCCCATTTTTTCCCCAAAAAAATCCCAAATTTTTCCCCAATTTTTCCCCCCAAAATTCCGAGTGTTCCTCACCGATGCCGGTCTCGCCCAGGAAGGCCCCCAGCCCCGGGGGGGGTCCCGGGGGGTCCCTGGAGCGGAGCCAGGCCCCGAAATCGGCGCAGGACAGCGAGGCGTGCCGGGGATCCCACTGGGGAACGAAGGGTTAAAATCAGAGCCCAAACGTTCCCCAAAAATTTGAAAGAAACGCCCCAAAAAATCCGAGCCCGAAATCCTCAGGAAGGGCACCAAAATCCCAAAAAATGATGCAAAAATTGCACCAAAAAAAAATACGGAAAAATGACGTTAAAATGTCCCAAAAATGCTCCGAAATTACCCCAAAAAACGTTCTTGAAAGCTAAAAAAAAACCCCAAAAATTCCAGAAAAATTCCCCAAAAAATTAAACCCAAAAATGGCGCCAAAATTCTAAAATAATCTACAAAAAATACCAAAAAAATCGCCCCCAAATTGTAGCAAAAATTACACAAAATTATCCCAAAATATCCCCCAAAATCCATGAAACTTGCCCCAAAATTCCATGCGAGAATTCCAGAAATACCCTAAAAAAATCCCAAAAAATTCCCAAAAATATCCCCCAGCAAAATCCCAAAATTTCACAAAATTCTCTCAAAAGATCCCCAAAAATATCCCAAAATTCTGCCCAAAATTAATCCCAAAAAAATCCAAAAATTTTGGACCCAAAATGGCCCAAAATGAGCCCAAAACTTCGCAAAAAAATTCAGGGAATTGTCCCCAAAAATTCCCCAGTCCCCTCCCAGTCCAAACCAGTAATCCCACCCCCAAACCAGTATAAACCAGTATAAACCAGTATAAAGCAGTACCGGCAGCTGGCAGCGGGGGCAGCAGCACTGGTGGCACTGGGGACACTGGGCCGGGCCCCGCTCGGCCTCGAAGATGAAGCCGAAGGAGCACTGGGAGCAAACTGGGACTTACTGGTTTATACTGGGAGGCGCCCAGTACAAACCAATCCAAACCAGTAACCCCCCAGAACGAAACCAGTATAAACCAGTAAGGGAAAAACCAAAACCAGTTAAAACCAGTATAAACCAGTAACCCTAAATCCCCTCCAAATCCCCTCCCAGTACATCCCAGTATAAACCAGTAACCCCAAACCCCCTCCCAGTTCATCCCAGTATAAACCAGTAACACCACAAAACAAAACCAGTATAAACCAGTATTGGAAAAAAACCCAAACCAGTATAAACCAGTAAGGCCAAAATCCCTCCCAGTTCCCTCCCAGTTCATCCCAGTATAAACCAGTAACCTCAAATCCCCTCCCAGTTCATCCCAGTATTAACCAGTAACCCCCCCAGTAACCTCAGACCCCAAACCAGTACAAACCAGTATAAACCAGTACAAACCAGTAACCCCAAATCCTCTCCCAGTCCCCTCCCAGTTCAAACCAGTCCCTCCCAGTCACCCCAAAGCATAAACCATTAACCCCCCAGTAACCTCAGACCCCAAACCAGTTCAAACCAGTCCCTCCCAGTAACCCCAAAGCCCCTCCCAGTTGATCCCAGTATAAACCAGTAACCCCAGAGCCCCAACCAGTATAAACCAGTATAAACCAGTACATGGGGGCACCACAGGAACTGGGGGTCCCTTAGCAGCTCCAGCTCCGTCAGCTTCCGGGTCACGAGGCCGAAGGTGTCGGGGTCCAGACAGCGCCGCAGCTGCTCCCAGTACAAACCAGTACAGACCAGTACAAACCAGTACAAACCAGTACAAACCAGTATAAACCAGTATGGGATCCCAGTGTAAACCAGTAACGCCATTTCCCCCTTTTTCTCCCATTTTTAACCATTTAACTCCCTCCCAATGCCCCCAAATCCCCTCCCAGTCCCTCCCAGTATAAACCAGTAACCCCCAGTCCCAAACCAGTACAAACCAGTACAAACCAGTAACCCCAAATCCCCATTTCCCCCTATTTTTTCCATTTCCTCCCATTTTTAACCCTTTAACTCCCTTCAAATCCCCCCAAATTTCATCCCAGAAACCCTCAGCCCCCTCCCAGTGCCCTCCCAGTACAAACCAGTACAAACCAGTAACCCCAAATCCCCATTTTTCCCCTTTTCCTCCCATTTTTAACCCTTTAACTCCCTCCAAATCCCCCCAAATTTCATCCCAGAGACCTCAGCTGCCTCCCGACCCCCTCCCAGTATAAACCAGTATAAACCAGTACCGCGGGCTCCAGCGTGGACCAGTACCAGAGGCGCTGGGCGTCGTCGCGCAGGTCGGGCCGGCCGCAGCTGGGGCAGCCCAGGGCGCCCACCCCCCTCTCCCTCAGCCCCACCGTGAAGTGCAGCCGGAAGCACTCGGGGCACAGGGGGCACGAGCAGCCCGGCAGCCACTGCATCTGCACCAGTATAAACCAGTAAGGACCAGTATGGAACTGGTTTGGTCCCAGTTTGACGCCAGCTCCATTGGGGTTAATGGTGGTGCTGCCCCCAGTGGTCACTGAGGGAATTGCAGGCATTAAAACGCCAAACCAGTATAAACCAGTAGCTCCCAGTTCATCCCAGTTCATCCCAGTAAGCCCCCAGTAAACCTCCAGTAACTCCCAACACCCCATAACCAGTACAAACCAGTACAAACCAGTAACCTCCCACTAATGGGTTTCTATGGTGGTGCTGCCCCCAGTGGTCACTGAGGGAACTGCAGCCATTAAAGCACCAAACCAGTATAAACCAGTTCATCCCAGTTCATTCCAGTAAGCAGATCCCAGCCCCCCAGTGCAGCCCGAAGCACTTGGGGCACAGGGGGCACGAGCAGCCCGGCAGCCACTGCATCTGCACCAGTATAAACCAGTTCATCCCAGTAAGCCCCCAGTAAGTCCCAGTCCCCACAAGCCAGTACAAACCAGTACAAACCAGTACAAACCAGTACAAACCAGTACAAACCAGTACAAACCAGTACAAACCAGTACAAACCAGTACAAACCAGTACAAACCAGTACAAACCAGTACAAACCAGTACAAACCAGTACAAACCAGTACAAACCAGTACAAACCAGTACAAACCAGTACAAACCAGTACAAACCAGTACAAACCAGTACAAACCAGTACAAACCAGTACAAACCAGTACAAACCAGTACAAACCAGTACAAACCAGTACAAACCAGTACAAACCAGTACAAACCAGTACAAACCAGTACAAACCAGTACAAACCAGTACAAACCAGTACAAACCAGTACAAACCAGTACAAACCAGTACAAACCAGTACAAACCAGTACAAACCAGTAACCTCCCACTAATGGGTTTCTATCCTGGTGCTGCCCCCAGTGGTCACTGAGGGAATTGCAGGCATTAAAATGCCAAACCAGTATAAACCAGTACAAACTAGTTCATCCCAGTATCCCCAAACCCCCTGCTAGTCCATCCCATTTCATCCCAGTAAGCCCCCAGTAAGTCCCAGTACCCACAAGCCAGTACAAACCAGTATAAACCAGTAGAAACCAGTAAACTCCCACTAATGGGTTTCTATGGTGGTGCTGCCCCCAGTGGTCACTGAGGGAACTGCAGGCATTAAAACGCTAAACCAGTATAAACCAGTAGCTCCCAGTTCATCCCAGTTCATCCCAGTAAGCCCCCAGTAAGTCCCAGTACCCACAAGCCAGTACAAACCAGTATAAACCAGTAGAAACCAGTAAACTCCCACTAATGGGTTTCTATGGTGGTGCTGCCCCCAGTGGTCACTGAGGGAATTGCAACCACTAAAACACCAAACCAGTATAAACCAGTAGCTCCCAGTTCATCCCAGTAAGCCCCCAGTGATTCCCAGTACCCACAAACCAGTGTAAACCAGTACAAACCAGTGTAAACCAGTACAAACCCGTAAACTCCCACTAATGGGTTTCTGTGGTGGTGCTGCCCTCAGTGGTCACTGAGAGAATTGCAGCCACTAAAACAGCCAAACCAGTATAAACCAGTACAAACTAGTTCATCCCAGTATCCCCAAACCCCCTGCTAGTCCATCCCATTTCATCCCAGTAAGCCTCCGGTTAGTCCCAGTACCACAAACCAGTATAAACCAGTATAAACCAGTATAATCCATTAATAGGGTTCTATGCTGGTGCTGCCCCCAGTGGTCACTGAGGGAATTGCAGCCACTAAACACCAAACCAGTATAAACCAGTTCATCCCAGTATCCCCAAACCCCCTCCTAGTCCATCCCATTTCATAAACAGCCAAACCAGTACAAACCAGTTCATCCCAGTAACCCCAGACCCCCTCCCATTTCATCCCAGTAAGCCCCCAGTTAGTCCCAGTACCACAAACCAGTATAAACCAATATAATCCATTAATAGGGTTCTATGGTGGTGCTGCCCCCAGTGGTCACTGAGAGAATTGCAGCCACTAAACAGCCAAACCAGTACAAACCAGTTCATCCCAGTAACCCCAGACCCCCTCCCATTTCATCCCAGTAAGCCCCCAGTTAGTCCCAGTACCACAAACCAGTATAAACCAATATAATCCATTAATAGGGTTCTATGGTGGTGCTGCCCCCAGTGGTCACTGAGAGAATTGCAGCCACTAAACAGCCAAACCAGTATAAACCAGTTCATCCCAGTAGCCCCAAACCCCCTCCCAGTTCATCCCAGTAAGCCCCCAGTTAGTCCCAGGGAATTGCAGCCACTAAACACCAAACCAGTATAAACCAGTTCATCCCAGTATCCCCAAACCCCCTCCTAGTCCATCCCATTTCATCCCAGTAAGCCCCCAGTAAACCTCCGGTTAGTCCCAGTACCACAAACCAGTATAAACCAGTATAAACCACTAAGTGCCCATTAACAGGGTTCTATGGTCGTGCTGCCCCCAGTGGTCACTGAGGGAATTGCAGGCATTAAAACACCAAACCAGTACAAACCAGTTCATCCCAGTAACCCCAAATCCCCTCCCAGTTCAAACCAGTTCATCCCAGCAAGACCAACCCCCAAACCAGTAACCCAAAATCCACTCCAAATCTCTCCCAAACCATTCCCAGTCCAAACCAGTCCAAAACCAGTATAAACCAGTATAAATCACTAACCTCAAGCCTCCATTTTCCCAATTTTTTCTCCCATTTTTAACCCTTTAACTCCCTCCAATCCTTTCCCAGTCCCTCCCAGTTTATCCCAGTCCCCTCCCAGTTTATCCCAGTTCCAAACCAGTACAAACCAATAACCCCAAAACCTCATCCCCCCCCTTTTTTCCTCCCATTTTTAACCCTTTACCCCCCTCCCAGTTCCTCCCAGTTTATCCCAGTTCCAAACCAGTATAAACCAGTAACCCCAAAACCTCATCCCCCTCTTTTTTCCTCCCATTTTTAACCCTTTGCTCCCCCTCCCACTCCCTCCCAGTTTATCCCAGTTCACCCCAACCCCTCCCATCCCCCTCCCAGTCCAAACCAGTACCCACCAGTTGCCGGGGCAGCCCCCAGCCGCAGACGGCGCACTCGCAGCGCAGGCGCCTGCGCAGGGCAGCCCTGTCCGGGCAGGACCCCACGGCCTCCACCAGTTCAACCAGTAAGGGCTCCTTACTGGGAGCCTCCAGCAGCCCCAGGCCCAGTTCCCGGCCCAAACTGGCCACCAGTAAAGCCCGGCCCCAACTGGCCACGGGGAAAGTGGCCAAGATCTGACGGACGAGGGCCTGGGGGAGAGAAACCAGTATAAACCAGTATAAACCAGTACAGAAAAAAAAAATTAAACCAAGTAAAAAAAAACATAAACCCAGAAAAAAAAAACACGAAACCAGTATGGACCAGTAAGCCCAAATTCACTCCCAATAACCCCAATTCACTCCTAGTTCATCCCAGTTCATCCCAGTCACCAAACCAGTATAAACCAGTATAAACCAGTAAGGAAAAGAATGAAACCGGTAGAGAAAACCAGGAAACCAGTATGGACCAGCAAACCCAAAATCCCATCTTATTTAGTCCCAGTAAGTCCAAGTCCACTCCCAGTTCATCCCAGTTCATCCCAGTTCATCCCAGTAACCAAACCAGCGCGGACCAGTACAAACCAGTATGGTCCAGCATAAACCAGTATAGACCAGTATAAACCAGTAACAAAAAATTGAAACCAGTAAGGAAAAACACGAAACCAGTATGGACCAGTAACCCCAAATCCATTCCCAGTTCATCCCAGTTCATCCTAGACCCCAAACCAGTACAAACCAGTATAAACCAGTAAGGGAAAGAAAGAAACCAGTAAGAGAAAACACAAAACCAGTAACAAAAAATCGTGTTCCAGTTCATCCCAGTAACCCCAAATCCAGTCCCAGTCCATCCCAGTAACCCCAAATCCACTCCCAGTTCATCCCAGTAACCCCAAATCCACTCCCAGTCCATCCCAGTTCATCCCAGACCCCAAACCAGTACAAACCAGTATAGACCAGTAAGAGAAAATGTGAAACCAGTAAGAGAAAACACAAAACCAGTAAGAACCAGTAAGCCCAAATTCACTCCCAGTAAGCCCAAATTCACTCCCAGTTCATCCCAGTAACCCCAAATCCACTCCCAGTCCATCCCAGTTCATCCCAGACCCCAAACCAGTACAAACCAGTATAGACCAGTAAGAGAAAATGTGAAACCAGTAAGAGAAAACACAAAACCAGTAAGAACCAGTAAGCCCAAATTCACTCCCAGTAACCCCAAATTCACTCCCAGTAACCCCAGACCCCAAACCAGTACAAACCAGTATAGACCAGTAAGAGAAAATATGAAACCAGTAGGAACCAGTAACTCCATATCCCATCCCAGTTTATCCCAGTAACCCCAAATCCTCTCCCAGTTCATCCCAGTATAAACCAGTAACCCCCAAATCCCCTCCCAGTGACATCCCAGTATAAACCAGTATGGGCCAATCCCCTTCCAATCTTTCCCAGTATAAACCAGTACTAACCAAAGACATCCCAGTCCCTCCCAGTATAAACCAGTATGACCCAGTACCCTCCCAATCCCTCCCAGTACAAACCAGTACAAACCAGTTACCCCCCAAACCCATCCCAGTTCATCCCAGTAACCCCAAAACCCCCTCCCAGTCCCTCCCAGTTCCCTCCCAGTATGAACCAGTTACCCCTAAACCCCATCCCAGTTCATCCCAGTAACCCCAAACCCCCTCCCAGTACAAACCAGTACAAACCAGTACAAACCAGTAACCCTTAAACCCCATCCCAGTTCATCCCCGTACCCCCCAGCCCCCTCCCAGTACAAACCAGTACAAACCAGTTACCCTTAAACCCCATCCCAGTCCATCCCAGTAACCCCAAACCCCCTCCCAGTACAAACCAGTACAAACCAATAACCCCAAACCCCATCCCAGTTCATCCCAGTAACCCCAAGCCCCCTCCTAGTACAAACCAGTACAAACCAGTAACCCTTAAACCCCATCCCAGTTCATACCCGTAACCCCCAGCCCCCTCCCAGTACAAACCAGTACAAACCAGTAACCCTTAAACCCCATCCCAGTCCATCTCAGTAACCCCAAACCCTGTCCCAGTACAAACCAGTACAAACCAGTAACCCTTAAACCCCATCCCAGTCCATCCCAGTAACCCTAAG
>JAGGNK010011726.1:0-24497 GCA_017590115.1 Montifringilla adamsi | reverse complement strand
CACTTATCCATGTCATGGTAGTTTTCTTTCAACGTGAGTCTGCCTAACATCCTTCCAGTAAAAACCCCAAACTTTCCTGTACAACTTATTCAGTCTTACTGTTTCTTTACTGAACAATAGTATTTTTCAATGGAGTTTGACTAATGTATCTGTTGTACACTTTGAAGGATTTAACTTCCACATGATTAGTAGAAGCTATTGCTCTGTATTCTACAGCACATAAATTAAGAGGATATGAAAGAATTTCTTCTCAGCTCTGAGCTGGTTGGAATCTGGACTATACTTCAGAGTATCGTTTATTTGGAAGTTTTTATTTCTTTCTATTCCCTCCATATAATTTTCTTTCTTTATTACTCACTCTTACCTGAACTTTACCATCACCATTATAGCATCAGTTTCTTCATTCAAAACACCACTGAATTTATTTCAGGGTCTGAAGTAAAACCGTTGATAACTCCAGGAACCTCTAGTACATACTGCCTTGTCCAAAAATAAGTCATATTCATTTATTGTTTCTGATTAGGATATCTAAATCTACCTTGTTCTTTTGTATTTTCATAAGAAAATGTGGTTTATTGAAGTGACCACCAGAACCTGGGCTAACTCTTAGAACTTCAGTGCAACGCCAGGAGTGGGGAACTGCCTCGGTATGGTGATTTACCGGAGGCAGAACCTTTAGAGCCTCTTGCTCTGAAGTGCCAGACACAAGCCACAACAGGACCAGGCAGAGAAGAAAGGAGAAGGCTCTCCCTCTTGAGCTTCCACTAGGAACGGTTTATTTCAGATGAAAAGAACACGACAAAAAGCCTCTAGCTCTATTGGGCAAGGGGCTTTCTTCAGATGCAAGTCAGGAGGTGGATAAAAACAGCAAACCAATAGGGAATCCTCAGGGGAGGAGTGAGGGGATTACATCCAGTGTCTGGGGCCAATTGGGGTAGGAGGGTGGAGAGGATGGGTCACTTGGGCCAATGGGGCTTCCAGGAGCAGGGGAATTCCAAAGGAGTGTTGCAGACAGGGATTGGCTCGAGGTTTAAGTGGCAGAGAAAGTTCAGGAATCAAGGGCTGGGTTGCCTTGACAGGCAGGGAAAGAGCTGGAACGAGGGGCAGAAATGGGTATGAGGGACAGCTTTGAGGGAGGGTAAAACCCAGGGGTAAACCACCTTGGGGAGAAAGTTGGGGTACAACAGAATGAACCACTTAACAAGGTATCTATAAAATAAATTCAAACCACAACAGTTTATTTGTCTTCACTTCCTCTGGAGCTACAAGATTGGTGTGTACACTCAAGAGTGCCTGGCCCATTCTTACACTGATCATCTTTTTTTAAATTAACTGAGCCATTCTTTTCAATTTTTTGCTGATGTCCAAAACATTTGTTTTATTAGTATCACTAGTTCAAATTAGCATTGCTTTTTGATTTGATATCTGTCTCCAGGCCTTCAAATATAACCTGGCATTCCAGTTTTGAATAGTGAGTGTAGTTTGGTTTCCTGTTACCACCAAGATTAGTACTTCAACCTCACTTTTGTGCATGTATGCCTTCAAACGAGGCTCAGACCTTCCCAAAGTGGAGACTTTGGTTTTGTACAGTGTTTATTTGCTGTTTTAGTCATAAGCAAGCTTTTACCCGTGAGCAATCACCCTCATCCTCCCTTCTCCTGTCACTTTTTTAAAACAGAATTGATTTGATCTTGCCTCTGGCTTTTCTTGTAGAACTGGGGATCGAGCACTCACCAGATTTTTGTTTACTTTTTTTGACAACTTGGTCAATTTGGTTTTTTGTATTATAAATGTAATATCTGCCTGCAAAGCATAACATAGGCAACTTAGGTGTAACTGGTAAACATCTCTTTATTTGACTTAGTCAATAGTGCTATAAAGGGGAAAGAAAATTTAGAGCCTCATTCCCTTTCTTGCTTCCATTTTTGGTGGTTGTTGGCTTCTTTCTCTCATTAATCCTCACTAAGGACTCTTGGGCAAGGCAGTGATAATGGGATCTGCGAGAAGATAATACTTTGCACCAACGAATTGTCTTGGGTTGTGCTGTTAGGTAAGATTGGCGGAAATTTGGGTACATGCAGGTGAGTGATGCACGGACAGATGACTCTTCAACTAATTAAAGTTGCAAAGAAGGGTGTTTATTGCAGCGTGCTGGAGACATATGGAATCATTTCCAAATACATGTGCAAGGAGTCGCAGACTCCTGCTCTCTACTTTGATCTGCTGGTCATGGTCCAAGCTCTCCTAACTTTTGATTATTCTTAAGGCAAGGTATTTCTATGGTCTCTTCTCCTTCACAATTGCTGCATCTATCCCTGTCACTCCTAATGTATTTGTTAATTCTCTTTCCTAATGTATTTGTTACTTTTTAACTAAGGTACTATATTCTTGCCACCTATATTACTAATTTAGCTTCTTAACTAATTTGAAAATCTTAACTAAAATATGCAATCTTCTACTATCCCAAATATATTCCCAGCCAGCCCCTCAACTCATCTACAGTGTTTAATTATCCTAAATACATTTCCAGCTGACCCCTTGACTCATGAGCACAATTATAGTTTGTGAATTGTTAGGTTTTTAGGCTTTTACAGTTGAAAAGTAGCCTTCTCACATGCTTTAATTTTTTTAATGCTTTTAATTGTAATTGAGTGAAAAATTTCATCTGAATATATATGTATATGAAAGGATGTGACCCGCAAAAACAAGTGAATATTTGAGCTTTCCATAGATACTGAAGGATTCAATTTTCCCATAGATACTGAAGGCTTCTTGTTTTCACAAATGTCTGTAAAGGGACTTCATAACTAACTACTAAACATTTAAAAATGGTCCCCCCGTTATTCAGGAGGAGGCAATCAGAGAACTGTTGAGCTGCTTGGATATTCATAAATCCATGGTACCAGATGGGATCCATCCCAGGGTGATGAGGGAGCTGGCAGATGAGCTTGCAAAGCTGCTCTCCATCATTTACCAGTAGTCCTGGCTCACTGGCAAGGTTCCAGATGACTGGAAGCTGGCCAATGTGATGGCCATTCATAAAAACGGTGGGAAGGAGGATCCTGTTAATTATATGCTGGTTAGCCTGACCTCAGTACCTGGTAAGGTTATAGAACACTGAGTTTATACTGAGTCTCATGACACAGAACTTACAGAATGGCCAGGGTATCAGACCCAGCCAGCATGGGTTTAGGAGGGGTAGGTCATGCTTGACCAACCTGATCTCCTTCTATGACCAAGTGACCCACTTGGTGGATGCAGGAAAAGCTGTTGATGTTGTGTACCTGAATTTCAGCAAGGCCTTTGACACTGTCTCCCACAGCATCCTCCTGCAAAAGCTGGCAGCCCACGGGCTTGGACAGCAGCCCTCTTTGCTGGGTTAAGAACTGGCTGGATGGCCGGACCCAGAGAGTGGTGGTGAAAGGTGCTGCATCTGGCTGGTGGCCAGTTACCAGTGGTGTCCCTCAGGGGTCTGTGCTGGGACCAGTTCTGTTCAATATCTTGATTGGTGACATGGATGAGGGGATTGAGTTTCTCATTAGTAAATTTGTGGATGACGCTAAGCTGGGAGCATGTGTTGATCTGTTGGAAGGTAGGAGGGCTCTGCAGAGAGACTTGGAATGGTTGAATGGATGGGCAAAGCCCAATAGGATGAAGTTTATTAAATCCAAGTGCTGAGTCCTGCATTTTGGCCCCTGTAAATAACTCCCTGCAATGTTACAGGCTGGGGATGGTGTGGCTGGACAGTGCTCAGGTGGAAAAGGACCTGGGGTACTGGTCAACAGCCAGCTGAACATGATCCAGCAGTGTGCTCTGGTGGCCAAGAAGGCCAATGGCATCCCGGCCTGTATCAGGAATAGTGTGGCCAGCAGGACCAGGGAGGTAATTTTTCCCCTGTATTTGGCACTGGTGAGGCTGCATCTTGAGTACTGTGTCCAGTTCTGGGCTCCTCAGTTTAGGAAGGACGTTGAGATGCTTGAGTGCATCCAGAGAAGGGCAGCTAGGTAGGGGAGGGGCTTGGAACATGAGCCCTGTGAGGTGCAGCTGAGGGAGCTGGGGTTTTTTAGCCTGGAGGATAGGAGACTCAGGAGTGAGTGACCTTATCACTCAACTTCCTGAAAGGTGGTTGTATTCAAGTGGGGGTTGGTAACTTTCTCCAGGCTGCAACTGACAGGATGAGAGGACACAGTCTCAAGCTGCATCAAGGGAAGTAGAGATTGGATATTAGGAAAAAGCTTTTCACTGAAAGAGTGATAAAATTCTGGAATGGTCTGCCTGAGAAGGTGGTGGAGTCACCATCCCTGGATGTGTTTAAAAAAAGGCTGGATATGGCATTTGATACCATAGTTTAGTTGAGGTGTTAGGGCATGGTCAGTTATCTTGAAGGTCTCTTCCAACCTAGTCATTCTGTGAATTCTGTGAAAAAGGGCTTTATGAGCTGATACTACATCTCATCTATTAAAATGAAGAATAATATCAGCTTTTTTTCTGCAGACCTTTTTTTTTTTTTTTGTCATTGATAACATTTTTGTCCCAGATTCAGAGCATCACAGATGAGTCTCGAGGCTCAATTAGAAGAAAAAGCTACTCCAGTCCATTGTCCATTGTCCAAGATGCTCAGGCACTGCTGACTAATGATTATCAAGAGGAAGAGGTAGCTGGACATAGAGCTGACTATGACTAGACATATTTTCCATTGCAACACTTCAAGTACCACTGTTGCGAACTGAACTACACATTAACTACAATTTTTTCTAAAGTAATTATTTTACCCTGTATTTCATGTCTTTAGATTGTGTTTCTGTGACATGAACTATATTCTCTTTCTCACACTTATTTTCCATAAAAGAGAGACACATTTCTGAGACTGCTTGTTTTCTTAAGAGCCAGAAGCAGGGTGTTACATTAATAAACATATTTCATGCCTTCACAAACCATTTACTTCCTTTATAGTTCCTCTATTGAAGTACTGAAGATTCTTGGAGACTATATTGATATGCTAGATCTTTTAAGGAGCACAAGCCATTTTTATTTGCAGGCTATTATTAACCCATATATGTCATTACTGTATTCTGTGGGGTGACATTGAAAGGAAATGGACTGATGTAATCAATGAGTTTAGTGTGCACTTGAAGTGTTGCTCTTATGTAAAATGTGTAGCCTAGTTTGTAGAAGTGCTGCATACTTTTTATTTCCCTTTAATCATGGAGTGAGAGAACAACCTGTTTTGTTTCATTAATTGAATTTAGTATCAAAATAGCACTAACAAAAATGTTCTTTTGGTGTGATTGCATTTTTATAAATATGTATTATAGGTCCAGAATTTCTATTGGTCTCACTGTCTTTCTAAAAATGGCAAATTTTCTTCCATTGAAGCATAGTTATACTGAACTCATCCTACAGTTGTTCCTTTGAAATTTTAGTACATTGGATACTGCTGCATGGTATTTACAATATTGGCATGTATTTATTTGCTTTTTTGATTCTTTTGATAGAACTGTATTCACAGTAACTTCTGATTTGTGGTCTTGACTCATCATTTAATCATCTGTGAATGGAGGAAGACCGTCATACTAAGAGATATTTATGCAAATCTCACAACTGAACTCCAGAATTTGGGAATCCTGAAGAATAGGGGCTAGGAAATAATTTAGGGAATATACCGAAGCTCAAAGGCATTTAAAACCACCTGCAATTACAGTTTTTGAACCACTAGAGGAATTGCTTTTCTGAGAACAAAAGTAGAATTCTCATCTGCTTGGATTCTGTTCATGGTTTTTATTGACCTACATGAAGTTCTTAATTACTGGGTATGTGGAGGGACCATGACTATGTCTGACATGTGAATAATTGAGGTTCCCCAAATGGAACAGGAGCTTCAACTCATGATTTAACAAGTCTCTGAATAGATTTCAGAACTGTTAAATATCTTAAACAAAAAGCAAACAAACAATCACAGGATAAAAGAAATGCCACCTCCAAAATACAAAATTTCAAAGCACAAAAAGAATCCTGCCCCCAATTACCAATTAACTTACAATTTTTAGGGAGTAAGGTACTGTATTTGTGTTGTATTTGATGGAAATAGAGAAGCCTATGGACAAAGTATTATGAAGGAAAATAAGTAAATAATGTGTTAAATATTTAATCTTCTTTTCCTCCAAAGAAGCAAGGAGAATGGAAAATAGAAAACACAATATTCTTCCCACATGCATATGCGCTTTTTTGTTCTTGAAGTTGATTAGAGTTTCTACTGTTAAAAGGGAAGAGAAGACCCCGTCATGGCAACATTGGTTAGATTTGTTATGTGATATGCTCTTGTAGGCATAAATAATCTAAATCTATAACTAGACTTCAAATCAGCCAGTCCCATACTGGCATCAGAGATTCATGTTGTAGTTCAGCTAAAGGCATGTGAAATGGACAAAGTTTACAACAGCATCTGAGAAAATAATGTAACTTGTGAACAACGAGAATACTGGCTTTAAAATTTTTCATTGGCAAGACACCCTGTTAATAAAGTACTCTCTGGTGGAATTCAACCTCACTTTAGTTCATTACAAAAGTAACATTCCACGCAAGATACAGTCTTGCAAATGTAAACAAATATGAACGTTTTTACAAGCAATTTCACTTCATGCTGAAGTCATAATAGTAGTCTCATATTTGTTCACAAAGTAAAGGTGCATTTTTCTTCAGCTTCTTTGGTTCTACCACTGTGAAACTCCTTTTCAAAATTATAATAGCATGTAATTTACAAATGCTGGTTTTGGCTGAATTTTGCGGTGATTATTTGTTTTGTGGCCAGGCTCAGCTGATCCATGATAAAAACACTGCCTCACGCTCTGCTCCAGCAGTTGAAGCAAGCGTGGCTGCTGCTGTGCCAGAGAAAGTGCAAATGACCTGGACTAAAGAAAAGTTTGTAGCAGAAAAGCATAAAAAGGATTCCAATGTGTCTGGATTTAAAGATATTTTCAACATGAAGCCGTGAGTATGCATGTGGTATTTGGAGGTTTTTATTTCATTGTGTGTATTTTAGGGGTGGTGTTCTAGTTTGTTGTTTTATCTGGGTTTTGCTTTTTAAGATATTCTGCTTTATTTAAAATTGGATAAAAAAAATGAGCTTTTCATGCACTTACCTTAAATGGCATTCTTATAAAAATAGCATAGACTTGGGTGGAATGACTTAAAGAGTCATTCACATTCATTGTGAGTGAAGTTTAAATATGACAGACTTTAAGCTGTTAACTCAATTTCTGGATTGTACCAGAAAGCATATGTGTTAAAAAGCTTAATGATAACTTTTTATTTCTTGCTGTGGGTAAAAAATTAGTGTATATGTCCCCCTATTTTTATTGTGTTTGGTATTAGAGGGAGTTCCAAAGAAGCAGATAGTCTTTCAAGACATTTAGCTTATATTTTTGATTTTAGGTGCATGATTTTGGGTGTGGGGGGTGTTTTCTTGGGAAGAGAGGGGTGTGGGGTGTTCTTGTTTGTTTGTTTGTTTGTTTTAATGGACATTCAGCCCTCATCCTGTAAATTAAAGAAATATAAAACTTGTGTAAATATATATGTATTTCTATATTAAGAATTTCCTGTTTAAATATTCCTTAATGTCTTTTTCTTAAATAGGTAAGAGCTACTCCCTGTGTCAAACCAATGTAGTAGACACAAAAACAATGACTGAGGGAAATCAGCTTGTTTGTTTCCTCATGTTGTGATTTTAAGCATGCACATGCATCTTTTCTTAGTTCCGCAAGAAGACTGCACTTAGAAGCATAGTTTAAATTATTTTCTGCATATGACCAAACCAAAACTGTGGATGTCAAGGGAAATTATTGTGCTCATGCTCTAAAGCATTGTCCTAGGCCGCATTATACTCTTAATTATTAGGGGTTTTTAAAATTTTAATCTTTGAAACTTTTCTTTTTACTACTTTAGAATTGTGCAAAACACTGATTTCAGATATTATTATTTTAAGACTGCTATGTATAGTTGGGTAGAAATTACAGTTCAAACTTGGTGTGCCTGTACAGTATATTAATATTACTGACTTTAAAATGTACCTGATGGCATAATTTTTTTTTCTATGCATTTGCTTTCCTTTCGCATAGAGAATGGGAAAATCTGTAAGTCTAAATTTCACTTCACCTAAACAACATAGGCTGGGTTCTCTGGTTCTTGTGATCTTGTACATTATATGCATGCTTCTAAATTGTAATTTGCAATGCATGTATTTTTTTGTTCCTTGTTTAATATACTGTGATTTAGCATGCCACTGAAAAAATATCATTGTGACTTTTTAATGTTCTCTTAAATATGGTCAAGTTTCTATTCAAGGTAAGTCACAAAACATGTGTTATAATTTCTGTAAGAATATAAAACTTGACAGTACTTCTCTGCACCAGCATAATATTTAGTGTTCTAATTAACTACATTAAAAATTGATTTTTTTTTTTTTTCTGGAAGAATAGTCTCCCATTGTGCTATAACTACTTAGACAATAGGGAATATTTGTTCACAAAGGGAACTTTCATGTTTCATCAAAAGTCAGTTCTTGCCTGCCTTCTACCAGCCCCTGCATATGTAGAAATAACATAAGTTCAGACATACATTGGGTATGACAGCACACAAAAATGGAATACTACATCTCTTGAGTGGAACTCACTTGACTGCTCTGCTTTTTTTCAGAGTTCAGCATTTTCTTAATTTTATCTGCCCAACAAATTGAGCTTCTTATAAAATGTTGGAAGTTTAGTTTGTCTATTGTGTATGATTTTGGTTCTACCAGTGCTTGAAGGATAAGTGATGTTAGCCTTAGTTCACATTTTACACACCATGAGCCTTTATTTCCGTGCTGATTTTTTGTCCACTCTGTCACAAAGTTACACCTTGCCTTTTATTTTTAGTTTAACAGTGTTTCAGTTTCAATAGTTATGCATCTCAGTTATACAATCTTGCCTCTCTTCTTAGTTCTTTTTAGTCTTCTCAAAATGCAGTTCTGCTTCCAAAAAATGGAACTTCAAGCTTTTCTTCATTCCATATATAGATTTTGTACAGTTTGTTCTTAGGATAGCTAGCCACTGTGATAGAAAATCCTCCAGGAGGGACTGATAAACTCAGTTTTAGAAATATCATTCTCTTACAGCGGGGAAGATGGGAGGTGGCAGAGCATGAAGAATCAATTTAATTGACAGGGCTGGTTTCCCTGGCCAATAAATTTCAGGCCAAATGACTTTTAACTATTCATTTGGGAAAAAAACAAATCCAAAAACAACCCCTACTTTTAGGCAGCAGATCTTTTAGATGAATGGGCTAAGGTAGAGTTTGAATATTTTTGTCACACTGTAGCATATGATTCATTTCCAGCCTTGGCTAACTCTACACACAGCTGTTTCTCAGGAACTGTAAGGAAACTGTTCTTTTGTTCTGAAAAACCACTGAACCATACAAAAGAGATACTTAAATAAGGACATTTTAAAAACCCTAGCAGTTTTTTCTTCTTGTGCACAGATCTACAACAATGGTATTTGTAGGTGAAACAAGGAAAATACTAGGTAATGTTGATAATGTAAAGGATTAAGCTCAATTTCAGTTCACTGCTTACTGCCATACTGTTACAACATAAGAAGTTAGCATTTTATTCAAAATTCTGTGGTGTTTCTGAATTTTCTTCACCAGCTGGTAGAATTTTGTAATGTTTCCAAAGGAACATGAGTAAAATCTTCTACTGTACAACATAAATATTGTGATCTTTCCGTTGCATTCCTGTAATTTCATTGTTTGGAAATTCTTGTGTAAATCCAGTTATTTTTTATGTAAGTCAATAAACAAGATTCTTAGTGGTTCTTGTCTGACCTGTAATAACTATTGAAACCAAGTTTTTGATTAATCTTGGTAAAAGATAATTGACAACTGGAAGATTTGTGCATTTTGACAATTTACTTAGAACTGCTTGAATTTCAGAGTTAAATGTTCTTGTCAAAGGTGTTGCATTTTATTTATTTTGAATATGTACATATACTAGTATCCATGAAAATAGCTTGTTTTACATATTTATAATTTCAAATAAATATTGTATGATTCAATTATGTAAGTGTTGTAACAATGCTTAAAAATGTTTCTTTGCATGCTAGGAATCAGTCAAATGTGAGAAGAATGCACACTGCTGTGAAGCTCAATGGAGTAGTGCTTAATAAATCACAGCATGCTCAGCTAGTTCTCTTGAATATGCCTGGACCTCCTAAAAACAGAAAAGGGGATGAAAACTGTATCCTCTACTGTATTGATTCCATATTTCTTGAAACTGAGAATTCACTTTTGTGATTGTGTCATTACCTGTTGGGATAACCATTACTAAGTATGGTAAGAGTAAGTCTGCCTATAAGAAAATTACATAAAGACAGTTAAAAAATAAAAGATAAAAAATCTTGGTTGGAGGGGTGGTTTATTGATATAAAGGATTTCCTTGACTTTGAAATAATTTTGAAATTTCCTAGTCTTATCTTTTTTTGTAGGTGAGTAGGGCAAAACTAGGAATTTCCCCCAAGTTAGGCTTTACTTCCACTTGAATAACCAGGTAACAGGAGAGTAAAGGGTGACACAGAAAAACTCTTTGATGAAATTGTTGAACTTTATTTTTGCATTATATGTCAGAGTTTTTGAGAGATGACTATATATTTTGTTTCTCTTCTGAGTAAATTCCTTGACCAAATGATATTTCAGACATGGAATTTCTGGAAGTTCTGACAGAAGGTCTAGATAGAGTTCTCCTAGTCCGAGGCAGTGGACGTGAAGTGATCACCATTTATTCTTAATCTGTTTGCATGTGTTTATCAAACACAACACAACCCCACCATAAGAAAGCAAAGTTTTTTGCCATAATTTGAGCAACTTCATTGTCTTCTAGTGCATTGAAAATTAGCTTCAAGCTGAATCTTCTGATCATGTGTTCTTTTTTTCCTAGTAAGAAGTTCTATTTAAATAATATTTTAAGCAGATTTATGTGGAAAATTAATAATTGGTGAATTAATAAATGGTGGATGGCTTAGGATATTTATATGTAGTATATTCTGACACTTCTTAAGCTGTGGTAAAACAAAAAAAAAATTGGTAATGCAGTCATATTTTTAAAGATATAGAAATGTCAGCAACTTTTGATTATTTTAATCTTTGCTCTGCATCTAAATAAAAGGCAAAGGTTGTCTTCTTTTCTTACCAAAATGCTGCTATGTTGCTTCTTTTGGAATTAGTCGTGGTTCAGGAACCTTCCTTCAGAGATGTATACAGCCAGTGAAATTTGTTCATGAAGTACATTAAGTGTTTCCCAGAAGTTTATTTGCCATACCTGTTAAAAATAACATTTCCGTATTTAAAATACTTAGGTAGCTGAAACCTCCAGATGATAGTAAATAGTGAGTTCTTTTCTATGAGGTACTGGCAGTTGCTGTTATATTTTGCATGATTGTAGCAATAATGAAACATGAGTGCATCCAACTTATAGGAAGGCTATGGTGCAGGAACTCCCCCTGGTTCCAAATATAATTCAACAGTTGATAAACCACAACAAGCTGGTTAATGAAATGCAGTCTCTTGTTTTCAAATATTTGTATTTTGAAAATGTTGTATGCATGTGCTGCTGTTTGAAATAAAATCTGCTTTTCTGAACTGAACAAGCTCCTAAATGTTTTTAATTTGAAATTGTTGAGTTTAGTTTAGGTGCTCAATAGAAACCTTTTGCTCCTGTTACAATTCTGTTCCTTTTTCGGCAGTCTTTAGCTTTGTAAGTGTTAAGACCTAAAGTGTATCAGAAGATTGTTCTGCTCTAAAAAGAATAGGTCTGTTTAAACATATAAACCACTATTTTATTTTTTCTTATTCTTGTTCTTATTCTTATATACAATCAAGATGTCTGTTGCTCAGGCTAGAACAGGAGTGATGCAGTGCCCAAGTACCTGGCTAGGCTCAAGGCCAGTGTTTTTATCATAACACTCAGGTGAAGTAAGACAAAGCCATAAACAGCAAAAGCTGAAAGTAGCCATTACCTGTCCCTGTAGTTTGATGCACAGGAACAGAGGGAATAAAAAGGTAATCAGGTGGCCCAGTAAACTCCAGATGAGTCAAAAGCACTGCTGGGATACTTCAAAAGGGAATTGGAAAGGCATGCTGCACACTGCTCACTGTGACTGCAGCTGTATGCCTTTGGTTAGGAATAGGTTTATGCATAGGCACTCAGAGGTACCTTGGGGGCACACCAGACACTCCACAGGCTCTTAGGTACAATGAAAGGCACATGGAGGTCCTGTGGACAAATCAGGAGGCATGTGAAGGTTTTAGATTTGCACAGTATATCAATTGAATTAAAAAACATTCTCAAGCCAGTGAGGAGAAAAAACCATCAGCAGATGCTCCTACTGCACTCCAGATGGCTCTAAGCTTTTCACGGGACATATTAAAAGGCACTCCTTGGGCTACAGTGCGGGGCCATCAGCAGACATTTATAGAACTGATATGTGTGGTTTTGGGTTGGAGACAGACACACGATACAACACCAGTGGGTCATCAGCAAACCACGATGAGTTTAATATGTCTGCCCCTTTTATAGGTTTTATAGGTTATAGGTTTGGATTCCCCAGGCTCAGATAGTTGATTGGATGACCTCTCTCTGCCCAGCTCTCTGGCCACTGGTGTATCAGCTTCTAAGCTAGATCAGGATTGGCTAAGGTCTTTGTTTGGGTTTGAATCCAACCTATCTGTGCCTTATCCAGGGACTTGTTTTCTTCTAGGTTGGTTGAGTTTAGGGGGCAGCTTCAGATCAGCTGCAATGCAATGACAGACAACTGCAGAGAGCTCGTAGTAAAAGGAATTACAAAAATTTAGTTTAGAGATAGGCTTTCAGAGGCATCTGGGACCTACCAAAAGCTCTAGGAGTTCCCTTAGATGCAAGGCAAGACTGACAGGTTTCTGTGTGCATACCAGAAGGCATTTGATAAGCTTGTGGAAGTGGTAGAGAACAAACCTTCAAGCTGGAAAGTACAAAACATGAACTTAAACAGGAAGTTTTGAAGATCCAACTTCAGAAGAAGATAGGCTTCTGAGACTGTGATACGGGCTTGTGTGTTACAGGGACCACTCGTGCTGTGATGGAGGAGGACGTACAAACACATACATGCCAGCTTCATTTTTCTGAGATTTGCTTGTAGGCGCACAGTATTAAGAATTACGGGCTATGGGTTATCAAAAACTATGATTTAGAGAGGTAGATAGGTGGGATAGTCACATGCAAGACTAGTCAGGGCAAAATGCCATTGAGGCCCTTTTTCTGGTGATAGTTTGTTATATTTCCTAATGATCTCATAAGAAAGAGCTGCAGGACAATTTTGCATCTATTCTCACCAGCAAATCTGTCTCCTGCAACCTCTAAATATGTCAAGAAGTGAGGTAAGAATCTATTAACTTATGGCAGTAAACATAGATCATGGATAGTATCAGCGATGATGAGAGAGACAGGGAGACTATGAGATGGTCAAAAGAATCCAAATTTATTGTGGACTACATTGCTTATATACTATTTTAGGAAGACTAGTAATGTTTTAGTACAATGGGTTAATCATCACATAAACAAGTACATTTTACAACATCTCTTGCTTGCAGAAGTCTTGATGTCATTTTCTTTTCTCATAAGTGAGTCTGATTTAATCTTATTGCCACCTTCAAAGCTGTTTGTTCTTGCCAAGGCATCTTGATTATCAAATCTCTTATGCTAACCAGGTACAAAGTCCATCATCTGTCTTACGTGTCCAATATCTCCATCTTCTTTTTCAACCAAAACCACTCCTTTAATGGCCTTATTAATTTATCTCTGCATACATTGAAATAAGCAAGGTATCATGATTAACACAAAAATCATCACATGCCCATCTTAAAAAGAATCTTTTAGCTAAAAACCTTAGCCACAAAGGCTCAGGCTTGATCTTCAAAAATATTCCTTTTGACAGCTGCAGGGTGAGCATTACTGGATTTAGAAAGTCTGCCAGAAGTATAATTGCACCAAAAGGTTTGATTCTTATATACAAGGTGATAGGGAGAAATATCCCAAGTTTTAGAATTATTTCTTCCTGTGTATTTAAAATTAACACAAAAATCCAATTTCACAGAACCCAGGGGCTCTAATTATTTGGGTTCTGAGGGTGTTTCAGGAGGGTAAGGGGTCAAATTTGATTTGATTTGATTTGATTTCCAAATTTTTAGTGTAAATATTAGTGTAAAGTTCTGGAGGAGCTATATTCCCCCCTAATTTTTTGGTTTTTAATAACATGTGTTTCTCATTATGAACATTGTTATAGGTAAAAATCAATACAGCCAATTTAATAAAAATAAAAATAAGATTTATTTGCGACCAATATACAGTCCCAACAGCCAACAATCAAGGACAGCACTGACCCCGGGATTGGAGCTGGGTGAACAGATTTGGCCTCTATTGTACCGAATCCCCCACAGTTCACAACTGTGGTGTGGTACAGTCTGTTTTTATACTGTTTTTCTGGCCTGAGACAGGGTCTCCTCTTGTTCTTTTCATAGTAAATCATATTCATGCTGCCTCCTTTCTTCGAGCTGAACCGAATAACACAGTTCCTGTCCACCAGTGAACACAGGTCGGGCATATGTATGTTGTTCCTTCCTTTGGGTAGTGTTGTACAATACAATTCCGGGCAGACAGCAATAGCCGCATTTGGAGGCAATTCTCTCGATGGTCCTCACTGTTTTGATCTCATATATGTGCAGGTGGTCCCCATCCTGGCTAGGCCCTTTTGATTGCAAATTAGCTCCCTTTCTGCTTAAGACTGCAATTTTGCAATGGTATGTGGTCTTCCTATAGCCTGTGGGATTTCTCGGAATCCGCATGTAAGTTTAAATCATCTATATCTATTCCTTCTAAAACATCATAATCTATATTTATTTCATATTCTGAACAGCACGAATTATATATGTATATAACAACATGAAGGCAACATAAAAGCAAAACAATAACAACAATAAACTTATACTAAGTAAAAATAAATTAGATAATATATACAATTAGTAGTAGAAAAGTAGTATGGTGATTTAAAACAATGCATTATCAATTTCTTAAATATTGTACTGTTACTTAGAGTTTGTAGTAATTGGCAGGCTTCCATTTAAAGTCAGAGCTTGGAAAACAATTCCCGGGTATGATTTCCAAGATCACTTCAAAAGGAGATTTAGCTATTATAGGTCTAAATTTGGTAAGTCAAAATTACTTGAGTATAGTTTTGGTGTAGAAAACACTTGGGTTTATTGGTATATTTCCCTACTAGTTAAGATCAGGACTTGGCCAGGGTCCAGGCTTTAACTGGAAGAGTATTTTCAATATTTTTTAAAAACCTCTAAGTAATAGTAGTTAGAAAATTTCTTTAAAATAATACATGTCTTATAAATAACTATATAAGTATGTGGAGGTCAGCTGGCTTTGTCATTTATCTTTAGCTAAATAGTAGTAAAAAAAAGGCATTAAACAGCTTACAACTGATAGCAGTCATAATATGAAATTGTTACTCATTCTTTAGTACTACTTATAAAAAATAAAATAGCAAAAATTGTTTTTATTTCTATAACAAAACAGCTGTATCTCACAATTTAAATTAGCAAATTCTGACAAAATTAATTTAGGCTTTAAGTCATTCACTTTTATAGCAAGCAGGCATAGCTGTGGGTGTTGCCAACAGTGCCAAAACTCACTTGACCCCTGCTGTAGGGCGGGGGCAGTGGATGGGAAGATGGCTCTGGCCATCTGGTACTTGGCCAGGTGATCATTAGCTGCAAACTGACGACAGTAAGTGCTCTCACTGAAGCGCATTTGTTCCCTTCTGATTGGTAAAGTCATGTTCACATTATTGCTCGAGAAATTTGTCTATCTACTAGTAGCAGTAGTGTGCAAAGAAACTTCCTTAATATTTATCTTTTTGTGTGTATTTATTTTTTTTTTTACCAGTGACTGTGGCAGTTACTTTTTGCCATCACAATGTTATGGGGTTTGTTCTAGAAATGTGTACACTCTCTAAAAAGTCTCTCGGTTTTGTTTACAGAGCTTGTGAACAAATGCCTGGGTTCAGACATTCATATTGTAATGAAGAATGATTAAAATATTGTTGGAACATTTCTTGGATTTGATGACTTTTTCAGTATCCTTTAATGGAAACAGTTAAGGTCATCCACTTTATGCTTTGGCTCAAGTCATTAACTGCTTTTGAGATATTTGAGTTCATTAGCTAGGACCATCAGTTTAGTTGTGAGAGGAATGAGGGATTTGTCTTTACAAACAAGATGTGGGTCTACTAGTAGATAAAACTAGTGCTGAGAGATAAAAGAAACAATGGGAAGGATTCCACTGATTGAATAGGAGATACTTGCTTTTACAAATAAACTTTAGGTTTGCTGATAAATTAAACTGGACATTGAAAGATGAAAGAAACAATGGGGAAAAACCCTGAATTCCATAAGAATTAAAAATTAAAAATTAAAAGGGTTATACATTAGAGGGAAATCTTTGGTATCAGGTGTTTTGGGAAGTCTGTACATCTCAAGTACCTCAGCCAATGGGGAAAGAGAAGGGAAGTGCGGCTGGGAAATTAGCATAAAAAGGAGTCTGCATCCTCCAAAAATTTGAGAGAGCCCAGGGCAATGCCCCATGGCCTCTCCCTTTATCTGAATAAAGTAAAAGGACTCCTCTGTTTTTGGACATAAACCTCTGATGTTTGTAGATGAATTTTCCTGACAAGATGGGGGCTCATCCTGGGATCTTTCCACTGTCCGGGGCGGTGGGCAGCAAGCAGAGCTGCAGGCGTGCCTCACCCAGTTTCGGTGATTAGTTCCTCTTGGTGGCAGCCAGCACCGGGCGATTGATTGGGTTCCTGAGACTGTCCAGGAGACCAATGAGTGGCAGACCAGGGGGGTCTGTGAAGAGTCGACAGGGAAGGACCACTGAAAATCTCAGTAATAAAATGGGATCTTCGGGGAGTAAATCTGGGAGGGCACACATGGAGGGTAGCACAGGTGAAACAAGGCACCCATGGAGGGTTGCAAGGAGGACTGCAAGGGTAAAGCTGGGAAGGGGCCCCGGCAAAAGGGATGACGATCCCATAGTACCCCTGGAGAGTCCCTCAGGGAGAATGCTGAGGTCTTGGAATAGGTTATACATTCACCCAGAGGTAAGTATGGAGATCATGGTAAAATATTGTTATTTTGTGTGGCCAGAGGGCCTTATATGGCTACCTTATGGAACATATAGAATTTGTGTTGAATTTTGTGGAGGTATTTAGAGAATTGGAAAGGGTGTATTGAAAGGGAATGTGGATTGATATGGGTTAGACAAACAACAGGAGAAATCTATGTGTTAAGAAAAAAGGGGAGGAAGAGGAAAACGGTGAGGATTGGGATGCAGGTCCCCTGTATCCTCACCTCCAAGGGGGCAAGGGGATCAGGGAATGCTGTTCCTATGGCCCCACCTGAGAATGATGATGGTGTAGGAGGAGGGGAAGAGCATATTGTATCTCTCCCTAGAACTAGAAGAGGAACTCAGTTTAGGACATCAAAAGCCCCCCAGACCCAAGAGACAGGGGTACACCAGATGCCACTCTGCCAAGTTCCTTTGGGGATCAAGGGGGAGGGTTTGGGTTTGTAATTGTACTACTTACTACCCAGGGTGAGGGTTGAAAAAAAGAATTACCCCCATATTTGGAGGATCCCATCAGGGTGGGGGAAAAGATAGAGGAATATTTGGGAAATGCGGATTATACATGGAAGGACAGGGATTTTCTTTTGGGGATTTTGTTTGGGCAAGCTTTACAGAAAATATTAAGAGAGTTTACTCAGGAATTAGGTTGTTTCAGTATGTAGATGATTTGCTTTTATCAGGGGAACAGGAAAAGGTGGTTGAGGAGGCTACTGTAAAGCTCCTTAATTTTCTTTTAAAAAACCAAAAAACAACAAAAAAAGGTCAAATATTTAAATATTTGGGACACATTTTGATCAATACAATGTATTGATCCCAAAAGAATACGAGGGATTGTACAAGTACCATTACCCCAGACAAGGAAAGGAGTTGCAGTTGGTGGGATACTGCAGAGCATGGATTCAGGATTTTTCTGTTGTGGCCAGACCTTTGTGTGACTTTTTAACCCAGGATAGTCCTGGTGTCCTTCTGGCGTCCACACCTGGTGGTGTGGACACCAGAAGGAGAACAAAGCTTCAGAGTATTGGAGGATGGGTTGGTTGATGCCCCAGTCTTGGCTGTTCTGGACTCAGAGGGAAAATTTGAACTATATGTGGATGTTAAACAGGATCATGCTAAAGGAATTTTGGTGCAAAAGCATGGGGGAACACAGCAGCCTGAGACTTATTTCTAAGCTGTTAGAGCTGGTGGCCGGAGGCTGGCCCTGTTGTCTGCAGAACTGTGCAGCCACAGCTCTGGTGGTGGCTGAGGCCTGAGGGCTGACAAGGAGAGGGTATCTGATTAGTAAAGTTTCACATCAGATTAAAGCTTTGTTGGCTGAGAAAGCCTCTGAGTGGATGATCAGCACTCAGTTGTTACAGTATGAATATTATTTGATGGAACAGGAGGATTTAGAATTTGGAAGTGGAGAGGGATTTAACCCAGCCTCCTGTTTGGATGGCCCTGGGGAGGGGGGCCAAGAGGAGACCCATGGCTGTGTTGGGGTGGTTGGCCTCCCGACCCAGGCTGGGGAGGATTTGTGGGATGCTCCCTGTCCTGAGGGAGAAAGTGTTGGTTGATGGGTCTTCGGGGGTGGTAGAGGAGAGATGATTTGCAGGATACTCAATCATGAATGGAAAGCCATTAAAGAAAAGGGGAAGGTTACCACCCACCTAGTCAACAGAGACAGCAGGCCTGTATGCACTTGTGAAAGCCTGTGAATTATACTGGGACAACAGAGTGAATGTTTTTATTGATTCTAAATATGCGCATGGGTGATACGTGCATTTGGGAAGCCATGGGAAGAAGGAGGTTTATTGGCTTGCAGGGGAAGTATGTTAGCTCTTGAGAGTTTGATCTCTCACCTGTTGGAAGTGCTGAGCTTGTCAAAAAAGGATGGCAGTAGTACACATTGTGGGGAAGGCGGCGGGGGGGGGCGGGGACAGCACCAGGCAGGGTACTTGGAGGAGGCAATGGAAGGCCAACTGGCTGATGGAGAAGCTCGGAAAGCTGTACTGTTACCAGGGATCTCTGAGATCCTCTTCTTGCTCCCAGTGACTACCCCACTGCCAGAGAAATTGTCTTTTCCATCAGAGGAAGTTAAGATAACTAAAAAGAGTGGAGCAGAGGAAAAAGGGGATAATTGGTTTACAACGGATGGTAAGCAGTGGATGCCAAAAGCTCCGGCCTTACAGTTATTAAAGCAACTTCATGAAGGGAGTCACTGGGGCTCCTGAGGACTGGCAGAAGCCTTCCTCAAAACGTATGCTGTTGTGGGTCTTTTTGGCAAAGCAGGCTATTGAGGGTTGTTTGATTTGTACTAAAACAAATAACAAAGAAACTTGCTGGGGTGGGGTGGGGGGAGGCCTTGGGCTGTAATTCCCTTCCAAAGGTGCCAGGTGGATTTTACTGAAATGCCAAGAGTGGCAAGATTTAAATATCTTCTGGTAATGGTCTGTCAGTTAACAAGGTGGCCAGAAGCATTTCCAGCCATTTCAGCGACTACAGGATCAGTTATTAAAGTGTTTTTGGAACAAATAGGATATAGGACTATGGAAGCAACAAACTCTGATAGAGGACCTCATTTTACAGGAAAAATTCTTCAAGGATTTATGACTGCTTTAGGGATACAATGGAACATCCATACCCCCTGGCACCCCCCCGAGTTCGGGCCAGGTTGAAAGTGTTATAGGTAAAAATCAATAAAGCTAATTTAATAATTTAAAAAATTAGATTTTACTTCATGACTGATATACAGTCTTGATAGCCACAATCAAAGGGACAGCGTTGATCCTGGGATTGGTGCTGGGTGAACACTGATCTGACCTCTATCGCATCGGATCCCCTCTGTTCACGAAGGCTGTCCCTGTCTAGGTAGTTTTTATACAATTTATTCTGCCTGAGGCAGAGTCTCTTTTCTTCTTTTCATGCCTTCACATATTCATGTAGTTTCTTTTGTGTCTGGGAAGCGATGTATGCCAATTATCAAGTTAGGAACCGGCACTGAGATGTGTGCTCCTGGTGGCTCTGGCTATCTTGATTGAAGATACTTATGGAGTATTCATCGCTTGGGTGTTTCCTGGACCATCCTGGAGAAGGGCCCATCTCCGAACTGAGCCACGTTCATTCGTTTGCTAATTAGGTCCTTCTCTCTGCTGCCAGCAGTGGTTTTGCAATGTTGTGAAGCAATCTCTCCATATCTGGCTTGTGTGTTTAAAACTTTTAAGAATATTTCTTATAAACATAACATATTCCTCATATATTTTAGATAAGCATGAATTATTCCAAAACATATATAACAAAAGGATGAATGCAAAAATTAAGAAACACTGCCTGAAGCTGGTGATAGAAATTAAGATGCTGTGGGTACTGCTCTTGCCAGTGGCTTTGGCAAGAATAAGGGCCAGGGGAGATACTTAATTATCTCCCTTTGAATTGGTGTTTGGCATTCCTTAGCCTTGTAATTCTCAACTGTGATAAAGAATATGATTCACGTTAACAATTGTAACTATACTGATATTTTAAAAAATATTTGTTAAAAAGTAATAGAGGAAAAGGATATGTAATTAGAATCACAAAACAGATGTTTTCAGATGTTCATGAGAAAATAGGATGCAGGATGTAGTTTGAGATAAGTTACATCCCAAAACAGAATAGGCCTGGGGATAATTAGAGAATTGGCCTTGAAATGGACAAAACTGAAATTATTCCAGATGTCTATGAAATTATAAGGTTTATTTTTGGAATATAGTGCTGGTTTCTATAATACAAGACTTGGGGCTCATGTGCAACCTGTGGGGTTGTTCAAAGGACAGTGACAATGAGGAGAAGCCTTCTTCAGATGCGATCACCAAAGAGCCAGAAGACCCCTTAGAAACAAGCGGAGCATGCGCTGTGCAGCACAGTGATGTAGATTTCAAGAATCAAAAATAGGATGAGATTTACAGGAAAATATTGATGGATATGTATTAGCATACATACAAGTTGTGTTTGGATCCTTTTGCCTTTTGTACATGAGGCAGGATGAGAAACCCGCCCCATACCCCAGTTGATCCGTTTTACTTATGCTTTACCCAAACCACTGCCAAATTTCCTTTTGTAACTACTTGATTATATTTAATTGTATTATTTTATATAAAATTGTTGGTCAATTAAAATTGTTGCTACATTTTAATCTTGCCGTTTATTAAATTAGACATATAAGACCTCATTCATAACACAGCCTAGGGGAGGGGTAGAGATAAGTGATGTATATTTAAAACAATATATGGCCAGGGTACTGTCTCTTGTGAAATTCCTTCAGCAGGAAGCTCAGCTGGCACAGACCCTGCCTTTGGACTTTGCTGTTCACAACATCCACCGAGAGGCTTGGTTCCCAGTTAAGGAGTGGAAAGAAACACCCCTAGTGGCAAAATGGCATGGACCTTTCCAAGTGTTACTGACCACATAAACAAGCTAAGACAGCTGAACAGAGATAGACCTATCACACTTAGGTCAAGGTCTCTAAGGCAATGGAGATTTGGACATCTCATCTGGAGGAGAATGATGGGAAACCATGACTGATGCTCCACAGGAGTGGACTGGAGCAGTAGCCAATCCATCAGCCTCGGGGGTTATTATTCCTTCCATAATTACCAAAAAGATTTTGAAGACTGTAAAGCAGTGGGGAAGGATAAGTTTTTTGACCCCTTATTTTTAAGCTGCCCCCGAGATAATTCCACAAGTAGGACACATGTGGTCTGTGACTATAAGTGGAAGTAGAAACACCCGAATGCAACTCGAACCCTTTTTAATAGGTTTTGGCCCAGATCTAACAAAACAGGCCTGGGATATAACTGTAGGTGGAAACCTCAGGTGGGAGCTTGGAAATACTAATACTGTGATTCTTATGGTGGGGCAACTATTGTTTATTGTTGGAGGACCACTAGGCTGAGGAACTAAGCTGTATTTTGACCCACTTATTGATCATGAAAATTGGAAAGGTCCCTTTGCCGATGGGACCTGGGCTTTAAAAGGGCATTACTGGATTTGTGGCCAATATGCTTACTGCAGGTTACCCCCAAACTGGTCAGGGGTATGTTATGTAAGTATATGAGACCATTGTTCTTTCTGCTACCACAAGTTCAGGGAAATCAGTTAGGAATCAAGGTATATGATGATATAATTAGAGAAAAGCAGTCAATTGATCTGTCCCTGGTTGGAGGGAGCACTCAAAAGAGGGGTGAAGATGAATGGCCACCTGAATGACTTATACAACACATGGAATCCTAACAAATTAATATTAGGTGCCAGAGGACCCATTTATAATTTAAATCGGATAATTAGGTTACAAGCTGTCTTTGAAATAATAATGAACCAGACGTGCAGCTCTTGACCTCCTTGCTGACCGATCTACTCAGATAAGAAATGCAGTATTACAACATCGGATGGTATTAGACTATTTATTAGCAGAAGAAAGGGGAATGTGTGGCAAATTAAATGATTCAAACTGCATTTTGCAAATAGATGACAATAGAAAGGTGGTGAAACAAATAACAAAAGGAGTAAGAAAGTTAGGTCATGTACCGATCCAAGCATGGAAAGGATGGGAATGGGACATGTTTTTGTGGTTACCTGGTGGACTATGGGTTAAACAAATGCTTTTTTTTTTCCCTCTTATGTGTTGTAGCAACTCTAATCTTTTTACCATGCATGATCCCTTGCTTAGTACAACTTATTCAATATGTGATCAAAGGGATGCAGGTAATAGCCATGCCTATTGATCCAGAGATGGCTACAAAAAGACAGAAATTGATGTCACTGCAAATAATTGAAAAACCAAAAAAGACCCCAGAACAGGAAATTAAGTCAATGATAACTAAAGTTTGTAAAGACAATTTTTAAAATAAAAGAGGAGGGATTAAGAGGAATGAGGGATTTGTCTTTACAAACAAGATGTGGGTCTACTAGTAGATAAAACTAGTGCTGAGAGATAAAAGAAACAACGTGAAGGATCCCACTGATTGATGAATGGAAGAAGATATTTGCTTTTACAAATAAACTTTGGGTTTGCTGATAAATGAAATTGGACATTGAAAGATGAAAGAAACAATGGGAAAAAACCCTAAATTCCATAAGAATTAAAAATTAAAATTAAATTTTAAATTAAAAATTATTAAAAATGAAAAATTATTAAAATTTAAAAATTATTAAAAATTAAAATTAAAAATTAAAAGGGAAGCTTATACATTAGAGGGAAATCTTTGGTATTAGGTGTTTTGGGAAGTCTGTACCTCTCAAGTACCTCAGCCAATGGGGAAAGAGAGAAGGGAAATGCAGCTGGGAAATTAGCACAAAAAGGAGGCTGCATCCTCCAAAAATTTGAGAGAGCCCAGGGCAATTCCCCATGGCCTCTCCCTTTATTTGAATAAAGTAAAAGGACTCCTCTGTCTCCTTTTTGGACATAAACCTCTCATGTTTGTGGATGAATTTTCCTGACAGTTGTAATTATCTGGTATTTTTATTCTATGGAATAATTCACAGTGCAATTTAAAATTTAAATAACTAAATGTTTTAATTTTAAAGTGCTGGGCCTTATTTTTCTTGAAACTGGATTTTCAGATATGGTGTTAGAAGATGTTACAGAATTTTAAGTATTACTTCTGCCTCATGATACTATTTAATGCTTGATTTGCTGAGGAAAATGATTGTGTCAGAGCTATAAAAAAGGTATTTTTTTAATACTCGATAGCTGAATAGTTTGTGCTTTGAACATAAATTATGGAGGGAGATCTGTTCAGCCATGTCATTAAAAAAAAACCCTTTTGCATTATTTATATGTGCAATCAGCTTCCTAATTTGTAGCCTTTATTTTGCATGGGTAGTGTGTTGAATTTTCTGGTAGTTTGTTTCCTTTTGACACTTTGTCCTGGTTCAGGGCAAATTTGGGAGAGAACCCCCAAAGGGGCTCCTCTACAAAAGCAGATTCAACTGGCCCCTACCCCCAACAGTTTGGGAGACAATACCTCCTTGGAGAAAAGTGGAAAAAAACCCTTTTTATTAAACAGTAAAACCTATACAATATTAAACAATAAAACCTCTTGCTGCTCCAAAAAGAGATGGCAAACTCAGAAACGTCCCCTCCCCGAGTTGCAGCTTGGCTCACTCAGTCTCTTATCAGGAAATGCTGCGGCCCAGGCCCAGCCTGGTGGGCCACAGGTGGAGCTGCCGATGTTCATATGTCACCAGGATCAGGACATTTGACAATGCCAGTGACATATGATGCACA
>JAGGNK010011715.1:3146-24600 GCA_017590115.1 Montifringilla adamsi | reverse complement strand
AAGTGAGCGGGATCGGGATCGGGGTCGGGAATGGGAACGGGAATGGGATCGGGAATGGGAACGGGAACGGGAATGGGAACGGCATGGCCCTGGCCAAGTGAGCGGGATCGGGATCGGGATCGGGAATGGGATCGGGAATGGGAACGGAAACGGGAATGGGAACGGGAAAGGCATGGCCCTGGCCAAGTGAGTGGGATCGGGATCGGGAACAGGAATGGGATCGGGATCGGGAATGGGAACGGGATTGGGAACGGGAACAGCATGGCCCTGGCCAAGTGAGCGGGATCGGGATCAGGAACGGGAATGGGATCGGGAACGGGAACGGCATGGCCCTGGCCAAGTGCGCGGGATCGGGATCGGGAGTGGGATCGGGAATGGGATCGGGAATGGGAACGGGAATGGGAACGGGAACGGGAATGGGAACGGCATGGCCCTGGCCAAGTGAGCGGGATCGGGGTAGGGAATGGGAATGGGATCGGGATCGGGAACAGCATGGCCCTGGCCAAGTGAGCGGGATCGGGAATGGGATCAGGAATGGGAATGGCATGGCCCTGGCCAGGTGAGCAGGATCAGGATCGGGATCGGGAATGGGATTGGGAATGGGAATGGATCCAGGTGGGATCAGGATCCGGAAATAGATCCAGGTGGGATTGGGAATGGATCCAGGTGGGATCAGGAATGGGAATGGGGATGGCGATGGGAATAGATCCAGGTAGGATCAGGATCCGGGAATAGATCCAGGTGGCATCAGGATCTGGGAATGGATCCAGGGCGGATCCCAAGCTGGGAATCCTCACCCCGAGCTCTCCCCGCTCCCAGTCTAGGAGCCGTGTCCGAGGTGACGGCGGCCGGCGTCATCGGCACCGGGACCCACAACACCGGCATCGAGCACGGAATCCTGCCCACCCAGGTGGGATCCCCGCCGGGAATCCCGGAAATCCCAGATCTGGGAATCCTCCAATCCACCTCCGAAATCCAAGCGGGGATTGCAGGGGTGGAGACGGAGAAGGGAATCCGGGGAATATTCCAGAGCTCGGAGAAATTGGGATGGTGGAATTCCATGGAATGGGAGTTTCCAACTGAAATTACCTTCAAAAAGTTTTTTTTTTTTTAAAATCCTCAAAAAATAATTTTTAAAAATCCCAAAAATATCCCCAAAAAATCCCCCCAAAATTTTTTTAAAAATCCAAAGAGAAATTCCCAAAAAGGTAAAAAAATTCTGATAAAATCCCTTTGAAAAGATCCCAAAAAAATCTCAAAAATATAAAAAAAAAAATCCCCCAACATCTCAAAAGCATCCCAAATATATATATAAAAAAAATCTCCCCAAAATTTCCCAAAAACCTTCAAAGCATTAGAAAAAAAATCCCTTATAAAGCCGGAAAAAATCCCCAATAAAATCCAAAAAAAGCAAAAATAAAAACCCCATAAATTTTTTTTTAATCCTCAAAAATCCCAAAAACCATTAAAAATCAAAAAAAAATCCCCAAATATTCAAAAAATTTCCCAAAAAATCCCCAAAAATCCCCCCACAAAAGTGTCAAAAATCCCACGAAATATCCTAAAAAATGCTCCAAAAATCCACCAAAAATGCCCAAAAAATCCCTGAAAACACCCCAAAAATTCCAAAAATTCCCAATTTTTGTGGGCAGGTGGTGGCGCTGTCGCTGCTGGTGGCCTCGGGGGAGGTTCTGGAATGTTCCGGCTCCGTGAACCCGGAGCTGTTCCGGGCGGCGCGGCTGCACCTGGGGGCGCTGGGCGTCGTCCTCGACGTCACCTTCCAGTGCGTGCCGGAATTCCGGCTGCGCGAGGTCGCCTTCCCCTCCACCCTCAGCCAGGTACGGAACTCCCGGAATTCCCAAAATTCCCATGGGGATGGGGTGAAAAATTCACCGGAATTTCCTCGGGATTTTCCTCGGGAATCAGGGAAAAAAACTGGGGGAATTCGCGCTTGCGATTTCCACAGGGATGGGGGAAAATTGCTGGAAGTTTTTTGAGGATGAGGGAAAAAATTCCTGGAGTTTCCTTGGGAATGGGGGAAAAACTCCGGGAATTCCCCTTAGAATTTCCTTGGGAATGGGGGAAAATTCCCGGAATTTCCTCGGGAATGAGGAAAATTCCCCCAATTCCGGCTGCGCGAGGTCGCCTTCCCCTCCACCCTCAGCCAGGTACGCAACCCCCGGAATTCCCAAAATTTCCGTTGGAATGGGGGAAAAATTCTGGGAATTTCCTGAATCTTTTCCCAATTTCTCAAAACCCTTTCCCACTTTTCCTCCATCCTCCAGGATTTTCCATGCATCCTTCCCCACATTCCCTGGATCGTTTCCGGCTTTCCCCAAATCCTTTCCCACTTTTCCTGCCTCTCCCAACCCTTTCCCTCCATCATTCCCACCTTTTCCCATCCTTTCCCTCATTCCCTGGATCCTTTCCCACCTTTTCCAGAAATCCGTTCCCACTTTCCCTCCACCCTCCAGGATTTCCCCTCCATCCTTTCCCGCCTTCCCTGGATCCTCTCCTGCATTTCCAGCTCTTTCCCTGGATCCTCTCCCACTTTTCCTGCCTCTTCCTGCACCTCCCTGGGTGCTTTTCCCACATTCCCAAAACCCTTTCCCACTTTTCCTGCATTTTCCAATCCATTCCCTCCATCCTTTCCTACATTCCCAAAATACTTTCCCCCTTTTCCTAAACCCTCCAGGAATTTTCCTCTATGTTTTCCCACATTCCCTGAATCCTTTCCCACTTTTCCTGCATTTCCCACCCCTTTCCCTCCATCCTTCCCCACCTTTTCCTGAAATCCTTTCCCACTTTTCCTCCACCCTCCAGGATTTCCCCTCCATCCTTTCCCACATTCCCTGGATCTTTTCCGGCTTTCCCACCTCTCTGGGGAGGAATTTCGGGAATTCTGTGGGAATTGGGAACTCCAGGAAGGGTCTCCCTTCCCTTTTCCATCCCCGAATTGCATAAAAATCCCTGGGGATGGATCCTGAGTGTCCTTGATCCCAGAATCCCGGAACGCTTGGGATGGGATCCATGGACCTTCAATCCCACCCCACAGTCCTGGGATTTTCCAGCCTTTCCTTGGACACTCTCAGGGATTCTTTGGGAATTCCAGCCCAGCCAGGAATTCCTTCCCAAATTCCTCCATTTTCCCAGGGAATTCCCTCCATTCCCAGCCTGGGATTGGATCTATCCCCATCCTGACTCCTCTCCGGGAAGGAATTTTGGGAATTCCCTGAGAATTTCCCTTCCCTTTTCCATCCTCAATTCCATAAAAATCCCTCGGGATGGATCCTGGATCCCAGAATCCCGGAGTGGTTTGGGATGAGCTCCATGGACCTTCAATCCCACCCCATTCCCACCGCAGGGATACACCCCGGGATTCTGGGAATTGCAACGGGATGGGATCCAATCCCCACCAATCCCATCCCAAACCATCCTGGGATTCCAGAATTCCATGAAATCCCTCCGGCCCCACCTCCATATCCCATTCCGGGCAGCAAAAACCATTCCAAGGATTCTGGAGCCTCTCCCTCTCTCCCTGCCTCTGTTCCCGTTGAGCCGAAATTAAAGGGTTGGAAAATTCCAGGATTTTGGGATTGGAGTGGGATTGGAATGGGACGGGGTGAAAGGTCCATGGATCCCATCCCGAACCATTCCGGGATTCTGGGATCCAGGACGCTCAGGATCCATCCCCAGGGATTTCTATGGAATTTGGGGATGGAAAAGGGAAGTGCAGTCCCAAATTCCAGAAAAATCCCAAAATTTCTTTCCAGAGAGGAGTTGGGGTGGGGATGGATCCAACCCCAGGCTGGGAATGGAGGGAATTCCCTGAGAAATGGGATTTGGGAATGAATTCCTGTCTGGGCTGGAATTCCCAGAGAATCCCTGGATCCCTGAGAGTGTCCAAGGAAAGGCTGGAAAATCCCAGGATTTTGGGATCGGAATGGGATGGGATTTGAGATCTATAGATCCCAGAAATGAAATTCCGGGATTCTGGGATCAAGGACACTCGGGATCCATCCCGAGGGATTTTTATGGAATTCAGGGATGGAAAAGGGAAGGGAGACCCTTCCTGGAGTTCCCAGTTCCCACAGAATTCCCAAAATTCCTCCCTAGAGAGGAGTCGGAAGGGGATGGATCCAACCCCAGGCAGGGAATAGAAAGAATTCCCTGAGAAATGGGATTTGGGAATGAATTCCTGGCCGGGCTGCAATTCCCAGAGAATCCCTGGATCCCTGAGAGTGTCCAAGGAAAGGCTGGAAAATCCCGGAATTGTGGGATTGGAGTGGGATGGGATTGAAGGTCCATGGATCCCATCCCAAGCATTCTGGGATTCTGGGATCAAGGATCCATCCTGAGGGATTTTTATGGAATTGGGGGATGGAAAAGGGAAGGGAGACCCTCCCTGGAGTCCCCAATTCCCAGTGAAGCCCCCGGATCCCAAAATTCCTTCTTAACGAGGAATCAGGATGGGGCTGGCTCCAACCCCAGGCAGGGAATGCGGAGAATTCCATAAAAAAGGGGAACTTGGGGATGAATGCCCGGCCTGGCTGCCATTCCCAGCGCTTCCCTGGATCCCCGGCGTGTCCCGGGAAGGTCGGGGGAGCTGGAAACCATTCCAAGGGCTCCGGAGCCGCTGCCTGCCTGCCTCCCTCCCGGAATGATCCCTTTGAAATGCCGGGAATGAAAAGCTGCTCCCGGAATGCCGGAATTATCCCTCAAAGGCTCCGGCTGCGCGCTGCCGCCCTTTGAAATGCCGGGAATGAAAAGCTGCTGCCGGCCAAGGGCAGCGCCCCGCTGCCGCCGGGGAAATCTGGGAATGCTGAGTCCTTCTCTTCCCCGACCTTGTCCCCAGCGGAGGGAAAATTCCGGAATTGGATCCCTGGGGAATGGGGGGGGAGGGGGGAGAGAGATCCAGGGAAGGTGGGAGAGGGGAATTCCGGGGGATGGAGGGAAAGCGGGAGGAAACGGAAGGGAGGTGGGATGGAGGGAAAAGTGGGAAAGGTGGGAAAGGATTTAGGGAAAGGGGGAAAAGAGGGTGGGAAAGGATCCGGGAGGGTTCAGGGGAGGTGGGAAAGGATGGGAAATGTGGGAAAGGAGGAAGGGCAGAGGGAAAGGATCCGGGAATGTGGGGAAGGGTGGAGGGAAAGGCCTGCAGGATTTAGGGAAAAGGTGGGAAAGGGTTTTGGGAATGTGGGAGAGGGATGGGAAAATGGGGAATGATGGAGGGAGAGGGTTGGGAGAGGAAGGAAAAGTGGGAAAAGGGTTTGGGAATGTGGGAAAGAATCCAGGGAATGTGGGGAAGGATTTAGAGAATGTGGGAAGAGATGGAAAAAGGTGGGAAAGGATGGAGGGAAAGGGCTGGGAGAGGCAGGAAAAGTGGGAAAAGGGTTTGGGAATGTGGGAAAGAATCCAGGGAATGTGGGGGAGGATTTAGGGAAACTCCTGGAGGATGGAGGAAAAGTGGGAAAGGATTTTGGGAAAAGGGGGGAAAGGATTCAGGGAATGTGGGGAAGGATGGAGGGAAAGGCCTGCAGGATTTAGGGAATGTGGGAAAGGATTTTGGGAATGTGGGAGGGGATCCAGGGCGGTGCAGGAGGAGGCAGGAAAAGTGGGAGAGGATCCAGGGAAAGGGTTGGAAATGCAGGAGAGGATCCAGGGAAGGTGGGAAAGGATGGGAAAAGGTGGGAATGATGGAGGGAAAGGGTTGGGAGAGGCAGGAAAAGTGGGAAAGGATTTGGGGAAAGCCGGAAACGATCCAGGGAATGTGGGAACCCATGGAGGAAAAGTCCTGGAGGATGGAGGAAAAGTGGGAGCGGATTTTGAGAATGTGGGAAAGGACGGAAAAATGTGGGGAAGGATGGAGGGAAAGGATTTTGGGAATGCAGGAAAGGTGGGAAAGGGTTTTGGGAATGTGGGAAGGGATCCAGGGCGGTGCAGGCAGAGGCAGGAAAAGTGGGAGAGGATCCAGGAAATGTGGGAAAAGATGGAGGGAAAATCCTGAGTGATGGAGAAAAAGTGGGAAAGGATTCAGGGAAAAGGTGGGAAAGGATTTAGGGAATGTGGGAAAGGATGGGAAAAGGTGGGAATGGTGGAGAGAAAAGGTTGGGAGAGGAAGGAGAAGTGGGAAAGGATGAATCAAATCCCTGGAGAATCTGGGAGAGAGGCTTTTCCTGGGAATTTGGGAGTGTCCAAGGAAAAGTTGGAGGGGTGGGATTGGGGATCTGTGGATCCCGTCAGAGGAATTCCGGGATTCTGGGATCCAGGATCCATCCCGAGGGATTTTTATGGGATTTCTAGGAAGGGGAGTCCCAAATTCCCAGGGAATTCCCAAAATTCCATCCCAGAGAGGAGTTGGGATGGGGATGGATCCCACCCCAGGCTGGGAATGGAAGGAATTCCCTGGGAAAGGGGGAGAAATTGGGATTTTGGGAATGAATTCCTGGCTGGGCTGGAATTCCCAGAGAATCCCTGGGAATGTCCAAGGAAAGGCTGGAAAATCCCAGGGTTTTGGGATGGGAATGGGATGGGATGGAAGGTCCATGGATCCCATCCCAAACCATTCCGGGGCTCCGTTCCTTTCTGCCACCTCCTTTCCCAAAGGGATAATTCCTGGGAATATCTCTTGGGAATAATTTCCTGGGAATATTTCATGGAAATATTTCCCGGGAATAATTTCCTGGGCGTCTTTTTTGGGAATAGTTTCTGAGAATAATTTCTGGGAATATTTTCCTGAGATTAATTATCCGGGAATAAATCCTAGGAATAATTCCTTGGAATAATTTCCTGGGGATAAATCCTGGGAATAATTTCCTGGGAAATATTCCATTGGAATTGAGCTCCATTCCCATTGGATCCAAACTCAAATTCGCAGTGGATCCCAAACCCAAATTCCCACTGGATCCCATCCCAAATTCCCATTGGATCTAAACCCCAAATTCGCAGTGGATCCCAACCCAAATTCCCATTGAATCCAAACCCAAATTCCCACTGGATCCCATCCCAAATTCCCATTGGATCTAAACCCCAAATTCCCATTGGATATGAACCCAAATTCCCATTGGATCCCAACCCAAATTCCCATTGGATCCCATCCCAAATTCCCATTGCATCCCAACCCCAAATTCCCATTGGATCCCAAATTTTGGCATCACCGCCCCCATCCCAACCTGAGAATTCCCAGCTCCCAAATCCTGGGAATCCTCCGAGCTTCCCCCACCCCCCATTCCCGACATTCCCACTCCGGAAAACCGGGAATGACCTCCGACCTTTTCCCGTTTTCCCGCCGGACGCAGGTCCTGGATCAGCTGGAGGAGCACCTGAGGAATTCCCAATATTTCCGCTTCCTGTGGTTCCCGCACACCGAGAACGTCCGGATCATCTACCAGGATCCCACCAACCAGGCGGGCATCCCAAAAAACCCCGGGAATTCCCGGCATCCCGCAAGGCCTGGGGTGGATTTTGGGAACGGATCCCAAAAAATCCCGGGAATTCTCAGGATCCTGCAATTCCAGGGGTGGATTTTGGGAACGGAACCCAAAAAATCCCGGGAATTCCCGAGATCTGGCAAATCCGGAGGTGGATTTTTGGGAGGGAATTCCAGGATTTTGGGAATGGGATCCAGGAATTGCAGGGTTTTCCAAGCTTGTGGAATTCCAGGGATGGATTTTGGGATTGGGCTCCAGGAATCCCGACAACTGCAGAGATCCCACAATTCCAGGGGTGGATTTTGGGCAGGAATTCCATGACTGTAGGAATAGATCCTGAAAAATCCCAGGAATTCCCAGATTTTGGGGATGGATCCCAAAAAATCCCGGGAATTTCAGAGCTCCTGGCAATTCCAGGGATACATTTTGAGCAGGAATTCCAGGATTTGGGGAATGAATCTCCGAAAATCCTGGGATTTTCCAAGATCCCACAGTTCCAGGGATGGATTTTGGAGAGGAATTCCAGGATTTTGGGAATGGATCCTGAAAAATCCCGGGAATTTCAGAGCTCTTGGCAATTCTAGGGATGGATTTTGGGTGGGAAGTCCAGGATTTCGGGAATTGATCCTGGAAAATCCTGGGAATTTCTGGGTTCTGGCAATTCCAGCGGTGCATTTTGGATGGGAATTCCAGAATTTTGGGAATTCCAGGTTTTCCAAGCTCTTGGCAATTCCAGGAATAGATTTTGAGCGGGAATTCCAGGATTTTGGGAATTTGTTCCTGGAATTCTGGGATTTTGCAAGCTCATGGAATTCCAAGGATGGATTTTGGGTGGGAAGCAGAATTTTGGGAATGGGCTCTGGGAATTTTTCCGGAGCTGGGTTTTGCCCCACCGTGGAATATTTGGAATTTTGGGATCCAACCCCCCTCTCCCAGGTGGATTCCGCCCTTCAATTCCCGCTTTTCCCAATCCCAAAAATCCCTAAAATCCCTAAAATCCATCATTTTCCCATGGGATTTGCAGCCTCCCAGCTCCTCCTCCAGCTGGTTTTGGGATTACGCCGTGGGATATCATCTCCTGGAATTCCTGCTCTGGATCAGGTAGGAAAATCCCAAAAAATCCCAAAAATCCTAAACATCCCAAATCCCCCAAACCCCAAAATTCCCAAACCGCAAATCCCAAATGCCAAATCCCAACTTCCAGCTCCTAAATCCCCAAAATCTCAAAAATTCCAAATATCCCAAATCCCCCAAAACTCAAAATTCCCAAACCCCAAATCCCAACTCCCAAAAATCCCAAATCCCAAATTCCTGAAAAACCCAAAAAATCCCAAATCCCCCAAACCCCAAATCCCAAACTCCAAACCCCAAATTCCAGCTCCAAAGTCCCAAAAATCCCAAATCCCTCAAACCCCAAATCCCAAACCCCAAAAAATCCCAAATCCCAAACTCCAAATCCTCTCAGTTTATCCAGGAAAGCGATGAAATCCTGGGAATAGGCCGGGATCGGGATCAGATCCCATTGGGATCGGGATCATTGGGATTGGGTTTGGGGTCAGGATTGGGATTGGGATGAGAATTGGGATTGGGATTGGGATTTTGATTGGGATCGAGACTAGGATCGGGATTGGGATCGGGATCAGAACTGGGATGAGTGTTGGGATTGGGGTTGGGGTTGGGGATCAGGATCGGGGTTGGGATCATTGGGATTGGGATTGGGATTGGGATCGGGATTGGGATTAGAATTGGGATTGGGTTTGGGATCAGGATCGGGATTGGGGTTGGAATCATTGCGATCGGGGTTGGGGTTGGGATCATTGGGATCAGGATCTGGATCATTGGGATCGGGACTGGGATTAGGATCGGGATTGGGATCAGTTTTGGGATTGGGATTAGGATTGTGATCAGGATTGGGTTAGGTTCAGGATCATTGGGATCCAGATCCGGATCATTTCCATATTGACTGGGATTAGGATCGGGATCGGGATCAGGATCAGAATTGGGATCAGGATCAGGATCCAGATCATTGGGATCAGGACTGGGATTAGGATCAGGATGAGGATTGGGATTAGGATCAGAACTGGGATCAGTATTGGGATTGGAGGTGGGATCGGGATTGAGACTCGGATTGGGATGGGGATGGGGACTGGGATTTTCCAAGCCTGGTTTTATCCCGATTTTCTCCCTGTGCTGGGAATTTTTTGGGGTTTTTAGGGAGCATTCCCATTCCCGGGAAAAGAGGAATTTTGGGAATTGCTGCTTTTCCAGGGATGGGATTCCCGGCTGGGGCTTCGCTGCCCTCTGGTGTCCACAGAAATTATGGAATTTTTCCGGCTGGAAAAACCAAATCCGGGAACTTTCCCATGTCCTGAATTTCATGGATTCATGGAATTTTTGGGGCCAAGCCTGGTTTTATCCCGATTTTCTCCCTGTGCTGGGAATTTTTTGGGGTTTTTAGGGAGCATTCCCATTCCCGGGAAAAGAGGAATTTTGGGAATTGCTGCTTTTCCAGGGATGGGATTCCCGGCTGGGGCTTCGCTGCCCTCTGGTGTCCACAGAAATTATGGAATTTTTCCGGCTGGAAAAACCAAATCCGGGAACTTTCCCATGTCCTGAATTTCATGGATTCATGGAATTTTTGGGGCTGGAAAAACCAAATCCAGGAATTCTCCCAGCCCTGATCCATTATCCCAGATTTTTTGGATTAATAGAATTTTTTGGGCTGGAAAAGCCAAAACCAGGAATTTTCCCATGTCCTGAATTTCATGGATTCATGGAAGTTTTGGGCTGGAAAAGCCAAATCTGAGAATTTTCCCATATCCCAGATTTCCTGAATTTATGGACTTCTCCAGGCTGGAAAAGCCAAATCCAGGAATTCTCCCAGCTCTGATTTGTTATCAAAATTTTCTCGGATTCATGGAATTGTTCAGGCTGGAAAAGCCATATCCAAGGATTCACCCAGCCTGGGATAGAGGGAGGTGTTGGGGATTCTGGGATCCAGGACACTCAGGATCCATCCCCAGGGATTTTTATGGAATTTGGGGATGGAAAAGGGAAGGGAGACCCTTCCTGGAGTCCTCAATTCCCAGGGAATTCCCAAAAATCCTTCCCAGAGAGGTGTCAAGGATTGGAATGGGATGGGATTGAAGGTGGATCCCACCCGAAGAATTCCAGGATTCTGGGATCAAGAATCCATCCCAAGGGATTTTTATGGAATTTGGAGATGGAAAAGAGAAATGGAGTCCCAAATTCCCAGGGAATTCCCAAAATTCCTTCCCGGAGATGAGTCGGGATGGGGGTGGATCCAATGCCAGGCTGGGAATGGAGGCAATTCCCTGGAAAGGGGGAGAAAATGGGATTTGGGAAGGAATTCCCGTCTGGGCTGGAATTCCCAGAGAATCCCTGGGAGCGCCCAAGGAAATCTTGGAATGTTTCCCCTCCCGCGGAATGGGGTTCCAGCTCCACGAATCCCACCCGCACCATCCCAGCATCCCCTGATCCTCCCCCGGCCCTTTCCCGCTCCCTCCCCGCCCCGGGCGGATCTTTGGGAAGCGGCTCCGGGGCTGAATTCCCGTTTTTTCCCGGCAGCTCCTTCTTCCCCGGGCTGGTGTCCTGGATCAACCGCGCCTTCTTCCGGCTCCTCTTCAGCTCCCGCTCGGAGAGCGTCGACCGCAGCCACCGCATCCTCAACTACGAGTGCCGCTTCCGCCAGCACGTCCAGGACTGGGCCATCCCCATGTAATTCCCACATCCCGGCGCTTTTCCCTGGGAATTCCATGATCCCAGTCCAGGACTGGGCCATCCCCATGTAATTCCCACATCCTGGTGCTTTTCCATGGGAATTCCATGATCCCAGTCCAGGGTTGCATCATTCCCATGGAAATTCCCAAATCCCGGTGCTTTTCCCATGGGAATTCCATGATCCCAGTCCAGGGCTGGGCCATCACCATGTAATTCCCACATCCCGGTGCTTTTCCCTGGGAATTCCATGATCCCAGTCCAGGACTGGGCCATCCCCATGGAAATTCCCGAATCCCGGTGCTTTTCCCTGGGAATTCCATGATCCCAGTCCAGGACTGGGCCATCCCCATGGAAATTCCCTGATCCCGGTGCTTTTCCCTGGGAATTCCATGATCCCAGTCCAGGACTGGGCCATCCCCATCTAATTCCCAGATCCCGGTGCTTTTCCATGGGAATTCCATGATCCCAGTCCAGGACTGGGCCATTCCCATGTAATTCCCACATCCCGGTGCTTTTCCCTGGGAATTCCATGATCCCAGTCCAGGACTGGGCCATCCATGTGGAAATTCCCACATCCCGGTGCTTTTCCCTGGGAATTCCATGATCCCAGTCCAGGACTGGGCCATCCCCATCTAATTCCCAAATCCTGGTGCTTTTCCCTGGGAATTCCATGATCCCAGTCCAGGGTTGCATCATTCCCATGGAAATTCCCAAATCCTGGTGCTTTTCCCATGGGAATTCCATTATCTCAGTCCAGGACTGGGCCATCCCCATGTAATTCCCTGATCCCAGTGCTTTTCCCTGGGAATTCCATGGTCCCAGTCCAGGACTGGGCCATCCCCATCTAATTCCCAAATCCTGGTGCTTTTCCCATGGGAATTCCATTATCTCAGTCCAGGACTGGGCCATCCCCATCTAATTCCCAAATCCTGGTGCTTTTCCCTGGGAATTCCCAAATCTCGGTCCATTGCTGGGCCATCCCCATGTAATTCCCAGATCCCCGTCCATTCCCATGGGAATTCCTGCAGGACTGGGCCATTCCCCTGTAATTCCCAAATCCCGGTGCTTTTCTATGGGAATTCCCTGATCCCAGTCCAGGACTGGGCCATCCCCATGTAATTCCCAGATCCCCGTCCATTCCCATGGGAATTCCTGCAGGACTGGGCCATTCCCATGTAATTCCCAAATCCCGGTGCTTTTCCATGGGAATTCCCTGATCCCAGTCCAGGGCTGGTTCCCACATCCCGGTGCTTTTCCATGGGAATTCCATGAGCCCGGTCCAGAGTTGGATCATCTCCATGGAAATTCCCAAATCCCGGTGCTTTTCCATGGGAATTCCCAGATCCCAGTCCAGGGTTGGGCCATCCCCATGGAAATTCCCAAATTTTTGTCAATTCCCACGGGAATTTCTGGATCCTGTTCCAGGATTGGGCCCATCCCCATGTAATTCCCAAATCCCTGCCCATTCCCGTGGGAGTTCCCCAATCCAAGGGAATTCTCAAATCTCGGTCCATTTCCATGGAAATTCCATTACCCCGACCCAGGACTGGGCTATCCCCATATAATTCCCAAATCCCTGTCCTTTCCCATGTGTGGAAATTCCCACATCCCGGTGCTTTTCCCTGGGAATTCCATGATCCCAGTCCAGGACTGGGCCATCCCCATGTAATTCCCTGATCCCTGTCCATACCCATGGGAATTCCATGATCCCAGTCAATTCCAACACAATTCCCTGATCCCAGTCCAGGACTGGGCCATTCCCATGTAATTCCCTGATCCCAGTGCTTTTCCCTGGGAATTCCCAAATCTCGGTCCATTGCCATGGGAATTCCTGAATCCCAGTCCAGGGCTGGGTCATCCCCATGTAATTCCCAGATCCCCGTCCATTCCCATGGGAATTCCATGATCCCAGTCCAGGACTGGGCCATCCCCATGTAATTCCCAGATCCCAGTGCTTTTCCATGGGAATTCCCAGATCCCGCTCCATTCCCATGGGAATTCCTGAATCCCAGTCCACGGCTGGGCCATCCCCATGTAATTCCCAGATCCCCGTGCTTTTCCCTGGGAATTCCCAGATCCCAGTCCATTCCAACACAATTCCCTGATACCAGCCTAGGACTGGGCCAACTCCATGTAATTCCCAGATCCCCGTCCATTCCCATGGGAATTCCTGCAGGACTGGGCCATTCCCATGTAATTCCCAAATCCCGGTGCTTTTCCATGGGAATTCCCTGATCCCAGTCCAGGGCTGGGCCATCCCCATGTAATTCCCACATCCCGGTGCTGTTCCATGGAAGTTCCATGACCCCGGCCCATTCCTGTGGAAATTCCTGGATCCCAGTACAGGATTGGGCCCATTCCCATGGAACTCCCAGATCCTGCCCCTTTTCCATGGGAATTGCCTGATCCCAATCTAGGATTCTGCCATTCCCATGGAATTCCTGGATCATGCTCCATTCCCGTGGGAATTCCCTGATCCCAGTCCATTCCCAAGGGAATTCCAAAATCCCAGTCCAGGATTGCGCCATTCCTGTGGGAATTCCATGATCCCACTCCATTCCCATGTAATTCCCTGATCCCTGTTCATTCCCATGGGAATTCCTGAATCCCAGTCCAAGACTGGGCCATCCCCATGTAATTCCCACATCCCGGTGCTTTTCCATGGGAATTCCATGAGCCCAGTCCAGAGTTGGATCATCTCCATGGAAATTCCCAAATCCCGGTGCTTTTCCATGGGAATTCCCAGATCCCAGTCCAGGGTTGGGCCATCCCCATGGAAATTCCCAAATTTTTGTCAATTCCCACGGGAATTTCTGGATCCTGTTCCAGGATTGGGCCCATCCCCATGTAATTCCCAAATCCCTGCCCATTCCCGTGGGAGTTCCCCAATCCAAGGGAATTCCCAAATCTCGGTCCATTTCCATGGAAATTCCATTACCCCGACCCAGGACTGGGCTATCCCCATATAATTCCCAAATCCCTGTCCTTTCCCATGGGAATTCCCAAAACCCAGTCTAGTATTGGGCCCATTCCCATGGAAATCCCCAGTCCCAGACCGCTCCTGTGGGAATTCCCAAATCCCGGTCCAGGACTGGGCCATTCCTAGATCCCAGTGCAGGATTGGGTCATTCCCCACGGAAATTCCAAATCCCAGCCCTTTCCTGGGATCTTCTCCAGTCCAGAATTCCCTGGACGAGGAACAAATCCATGGAATGAGGGATCTGCCATGGGGACACCATTCCCACCTGGAATATTTCCTTGGAGATCCCTGCGGATCCCAACCCCAGGATCCCAACCCCATCCCATTCCAAATCCCGGATCCGTGTGATCCCGTGGGAAGAACATTCCAGAGCATTCCCCGAATTCCAGGATTTCCATGGGATGGAGTTTCCTCCAAATCCCAACCCCGGGATCCCAAACCCATGGGAAGAGGAGACATCATTCCTATTGGGAATATTTCCTTGGAGATCCCTGCAGATCCCAACCCCATCCCACTCCAAATCCCAGAACCATGTGGTCCCACAGGAAGAACATTCCAGAACATTCCCTGAATTCCAGGATTTCCGTGGGATGGAGATCCCTCCAGACCCCAAATCCATGGGAAGAGGGATCTGCCATGGGAACACCATTCACACCTGGAATATTTCCTTGGAGATCCCTGCGGATCCCAATGCCAGGATCCCAACCCCATCCCGCTCTGACTCCCCGGATCCGTGTGATCCCACGGGAAGAACATTCCGGAACACCCCCAGAATTCCGGGAATTCCAGGGGATGGGATCTCCCACCCCTCCCTCCCTCCCTCCCTTCCTTTCACCGGGAATTTTTCTTTTTCCCGGGACCAGCGGGAAAACCAAGGAGGCGCTGCTGGAGCTGAAGGCGGAGCTGGACCGGAATCCCGGGATCGGCGCTCACTTCCCGGTGGAGATCCGCTTCTGCCGGCGGGACGAGATCCCGCTGAGCCCCTGCTTCCGGCGGGACAGCTGCTACATCAACGTCATCATGTACAGGCCCATTCCTGTGGAAATTCCTGGATCCCAGTACAGGATTGGGCCCATTCCCATGGAACTCCCAGATCCTGCCCCTTTTCCATGGGAATTGCCTGATCCCAATCCAGGATTCTGCCATTCCCATGGAATTCCTGGATCATGCTCCATTCCCGTGGGAATTCCCTGATCCCAGTCCATTCCCAAGGGAATTCCAAAATCCCAGTCCAGGATTGCGCCATTCCTGTGGGAATTCCATGATCCCACTCCATTCCCATGTAATTCCCTGATCCCTGTTCATTCCCATGGGAATTCCTGAATCCCAGTCCAAGACTGGGCCATCCCCATGTAATTCCCACATCCCGGTGCTTTTCCATGGGAATTCCATGAGCCCAGTCCAGAGTTGGATCATCTCCATGGAAATTCCCAAATCCCGGTGCTTTTCCATGGGAATTCCATGAACCCAGTCCAGGGTTGGGCCATCCCCATGGAAATTCCCAAATTTTTGTCCATTCCCGTGGGAATTCCCCAATCCAAGGGAATTCCCAAATCTCGGTCCATTTCCATGGAAATTCCATTACCCCGACCCAGGACTGGGCTATCCCCATATAATTCCCAAATCCCTGTCCTTTCCCATGGGAATTCCCAAAACCCAGTCTAGTATTGGGCCCATTCCCATGGAAATCCCCAATCCCAGACCGCTCCTGTGGGAATTCCCAAATCCCTGTCCAGGACTGGGCCATTCCTAGATCCCAGTGCAGGATTGGGTCATTCCCCACGGAAATTCCAAATCCCAGCCCTTTCCTGGGATCTTCTCCAGTCCAGAATTCCCTGGACGAGGAACAAATCCATGGAATGAGGGATCTGCCATGGGGACACCATTCCCACCTGGAATATTTCCTTGGAGATCCCTGCGGATCCCAATCCCAGGATCCCAACCCCATCCCGCTCCAAATCCCGGATCCGTGTGATCCCGTGGGAAGAACATTCCAGAGCATTCCCCGAATTCCAGGATTTCCATGGGATGGAGTTTCCTCCAAATCCCAACCCCGGGATCCCAAACCCATGGGAAGAGGAGACATCATTCCTATTGGGAATATTTCCTTGGAGATCCCTGCAGATCCCAACCCCATCCCACTCCAAATCCCAGAACCATGTGGTCCCACAGGAAGAACATTCCAGAACATTCCCTGAATTCCAGGATTTCCGTGGGATGGAGATCCCTCCAGACCCCAAATCCATGGGAAGAGGGATCTGCCATGGGAACACCATTCACACCTGGAATATTTCCTTGGAGATCCCTGCGGATCCCAATGCCAGGATCCCAACCCCATCCCACTCCAAATCCCCGGATCCGTGTGATCCCATGGGAAGAACATTCCGGAACACTCCCAGAATTCCGGGAATTCCAGGGGATGGGATCTCCCACCCCTCCCTCCCTCCCTCCCTTCCTTTCACCGGGAATTTTTCTTTTTCCCGGGACCAGCGGGAAAACCAAGGAGGCGCTGCTGGAGCTGAAGGCGGAGCTGGACCGGAATCCCGGGATCGGCGCTCACTTCCCGGTGGAGATCCGCTTCTGCCGGCGGGACGAGATCCCGCTGAGCCCCTGCTTCCGGCGGGACAGCTGCTACATCAACGTCATCATGTACAGGTGGGAGGGGCCCCGAGGCCACGCCCCCGCCCCGCCCCCCGAACCCGGGGAAAGAGGGCTCTGGATTGGGGACACCGCTCCCACGTGGAATCTGGGCATGGAGATCCATCCAGATCCCAATCCCGGGACCCCAAATCCATGGGAAGAGGGGTCTGCCAAGGGATCACCGTTCCCACCGGGAATGTTTGAATGGGATCCCTCCAGATCCCAATCCTGGGATCCCGAACCCATTCCTCATCCCAGGCCATTCCTGGGATCTTCTCCAGCCTGGAATTCCCTGGATGAGGAACCAATCCATGGGAAGAAGGATCTGGATTGGGGGCACCATTTCCACAGGGAATATTTCCATGGGATCCCTGCAGATCCCAATCCCAGGATCCCAAATCCATGAAAAGAGGAGACACATTCCCACCTGGAATCTTGACATGGAGATCCCTCCAGATCCTGATCTCAGGATCCCAAATCCGTGGGAAGAGGAGACACCATTCCCACCTGGAATATTTCCATGGGATCCTTTCAAATCCCAATCCCAGGATCCCAAATCCGTGGGAAAGAGGGATCTGCCTTGGGTTCACCATTCCCACAGGGAATATTTCCACGGGGATCCTTCTAGATCCCAATCCCAGGATCCCAAATCCGTTCCTTGTCCCTGGCCATTCCTGGGATCTTCTCCAGCCTGGAATTCCCTGGATGAGGAACCAATCCATGGGAAGAGGGATCTGCCATGGGTTCACCATTCCCACTGGGAATGTTTGCATGGGATCCCTGCCGATCCCAGTCCTGGGTTCCCAAATTCATGGGAAGAGGAGGCACCATTCCCACTGGGAATCTGGGCATGGAGATCCCTCCAGATCCCAATCCCGGGATCCCAAATCCATGGGAAGAGGGGTCTGGATTGGGGACACCATTCCCACGGGGAATATTTCCATGGGATCCCTGCAGATCCCCATCCTCAGATCCAAAATCCATCCCATTCCAAGGGATCCCGAATTCCCACGGGTAGATGCCAAGGGGGATTCCCAGGATCCCAAATCCATCCCTTTCCCACGATCCTGAATTCCTGGGGGTGGATCCCGCTGGTTCCCAGTAACAATCCCGGGATCCCAAATTCCAGGGGTGGATCCCAGATGTGGATCCCAGGGGTGGATCCGGCTGATTCCTGCTCTGCTCCCGCATTCCCAGGGGTGGATCCTGGAGTGATTCCAGGATCCCAAATTCCTGGGGTGGATCCCGGGGTGGATCTCGAATTCCTGGGGGTGGATCCCGGATGGGATTTCCTGGGGTGGATCCCGGGAGTGGATCCTGGGAGTGGATCCCAGGGGATGGATCCCATGGCCTGATTCCTGCTCCCGACATCCAGGATTCCTGGGGGTGGATCCCGGGGGGGGATCCCGGGGGTGGATCCAAGTTTGGATTCCAGGAGCGGATCCCGGGGCAATTCCAGGATCCCAGATTCTGAGGGTGGATTCCTGGGGGTGGGATTTCCCGGGGTGGATCCCAGGGGTAGATCCAGAATTCCTGGGGGTGGATCTGGAATTCCTTGGGTGGATCCAGGGTGGGATTTCCCAAGGGTGGATCCCAAGGGGAGGATCCCAGGGTGATTCCAGGACCCAAAATTCCCAGGGTGGATCCTGGGGTGGATCTTGAATTCCTGGGGGTGGATCCTGGGTGTGATTTCCTGGGGGCAGATCCTGGGGGTGGATCCAGGGGTGGATCCTGGGAGTGGATCCTGAGGTGGATCCTGAATTCCTGGGGTGGATCCCGGGCTGGATTCCTGGGGGTGGATCCAAGTTTGAATTCCAGGAGCGGATCCCGGGGCGATTCCAGGATCCCAAATTCCTGGGGGTGGATCCCGGGGTGGACTCCTGGAGTGGATCCTGGGGCGATTCCAGGATCCCAAATTCCTGGGGTGGATTCCCGGGGGTGGGGTTTGCCAGGGGGTGGATCCCGGGGCTGGATCCGGCATTCCTGGGGGCTGATCCTGGATCCCTGGGGGTGGATCCCAGGGCTGGATCCAGCATTCCTGGGGGCTGATCCCGGATCCCTGGGGGTGGATCCCGGGGGTGGATCTGGAATTCCTGGGGATGGACCCCGGATTCCTGGGGGTAGATCCCAGGGGTGGATCCCGGGGCCGGATCCGGGATTCCTGGGGGTGGATCCGGAACTCCCGGGGGTGGGGTTTCCCCGGGATGTTCTGATTGGCCGGGCGTGTCCGGGCCAGGCCGTACGGGCGGGAGGTGCCGCGCGGGCGCTACTGGGGCATCTACGAGGGCATCATGCGCCGGCACGGAGGGAGACCCCACTGGGCCAAGGTAACGGCACGCGGAAACCGGGATCCGGCACGGGGAAACCGGGATCTGGCATGGGAAACCCGGGATCCGGCACGGGGAACCCGGGATCCAGCATGGGAAAACCGGGATCTGGCACGGGAAAAGGGGATTGATCCTGGGAAAAAATGGGATCAGGCACGGGAAAAGGGGATCTGGCACGGGGAAATGGGGACCTGGCATGGGAAAAGGGGATTGATCCCGGGAAAAATGGGGATCTGGCAAGGGAAAAAGGGGATCCATCCCAGGAAAAACTGGGACCTGGCACAGGGAACGGGGATCTGGCACAGGGGAAAAGGGGACCTGGCATGGGAAAAGGGGATTGATTGATCCCGGGAAAAATGGGGATCTGGCAAGGGAAAAAGGGGATCCATCCCAGGAAAAACTGGGACCTGGCACAGGGAACGGGGATCTGGCACAGGAAAAGGGGATTGATCCCAGGAAAAAACGGGATCTGGCAAGGGAAAAACGGGGATCAGGCACGGGGAAAGGGGACCTGGCATAGGAAACGGGGATTGATCCTGGAAAAAAAGGGGATCTGGCATGGGAAATGGGGATCCGGCACGGGAAAAGGGGATCTGGCACGGGAAAAACGGGGTTTGATCCCGGGCAAAATGGGGATCTGGCATGGGAAAAGGAGAGTTTGCACTGGAAAAATGGGGATTTGTCATGGGAAAAACGGGGATCTGGCGCGGGAAAAGCGGATTGAGCCCGGGAAAAATGGGGATCTGGCACGGGAAACGGGGATTGATCCCAGGAAAAACTGGGATCTGGCACGGGAAAACTGGGATCTGGCACGGGGAAATGGGATCTATCCCAGGAAAAACTGGGATCTGGCACGGGAAAAGGGGATTTGTCATGGGAAAATGGGAGTTTGTACTGGGAAAATGGGAATTTATCATCAAAATTGGGGAGTTATCCTGGAAAATTGGGGAATTTGTTCTGGGAAAAGGGAATTGTTCATGGGAAAATTGGGGGTATGTACCAGAAAAATGGGGGTTTTCCATGGAAAATGGGGATTTCTACTGGAAAAACGGGAATTTATAGTGAAAATTGGGGATTTATCCCAAAAAAAGGGGGAATTTTTCATGGGAAAATGGGAGTTTCTACTGGAAAAATGGGGATTTATAGCGAAAATTGGGGATTTATCCAGGAAAAATGGGGATTTGTCCGGGGAAAATGGGAATTTTTCATGGAAGAGCGGGGATTTGATACTGGAAAATTGGGGATTTATAGTAAAAAAAAGGGAATTTTTTCATGGGAAAATGGGAATTTATCCAGGAAAAATGGGGATTTGTCCTGGGAAAATGGGAATTTTTCATGGAAGAACGGGGGTTTTTACTGGAAAAATGGGGATTTATAGGGAAAATTGGGGATTTGTCGCAGGGAAAAGGGAAGAGTTTGTACTGGAAAAATGGGGAAAAAAGGGAGAAAACGTGGAAGATGGGAATAAAATTGGAAAAAAGGGGAGGAAATGGGAAAAAAAAGGGGGGAAAGGGAAAAAAGGGATTTTTAAATGAGATATTTAATGAGAGAAAGGGGGAAAATGGGGGAAATAATGGGGAAAATGGAAAAATAATGGGAAAAAGGAACAGAGGGGGAAAGAAGGGGAAATGGGAATAAAATGGGAAAAATGGGGAAAATTGAGAAAAATAGGGGGAAAGGGGTGAAAGGGGGGGAAAAGGGGGCAAATAATGGGAAAAATGGGAATAAAATGGGAATGAAATTGGAAAAAAGAGGGAAAATAATGGGAAAATGGGGATAAAATTGGAAAAAAAAGGAAAAATAATGGGAAAAAATGGGAATAAAATTGGAATAAAATTGGAAAAAAGAGGGGAAATAATGGGAAAATGGGGGAAAATTGGGGAAAAAAGAGATTTTTAATGGGAGAAAGGGGAAAAATTGGAATAAAATTGGAAAAAAGGGGGAAAAATTGGAAAAAGGGGGGAAAATAATGGGAAAAAATGGGAATAAAATTGGAATAAAATTGGAAAAAAGAGGGGAAATAATGGGAAAAATGGGGAAAAATGGGGGAAAATTGGGGAAAAAAGAGATTTTTAATGGGAGAAAGGGGAAAAATTGGAATAAAATTGGAAAAAAGGGGGAAAAATTGGAAAAAGGGGGGAAAATAATGGGAAAAAATGGGAATAAAATTGCAATAAAATTGGAATAAAATTGGAAAAAAGAGGGGAAATAATGGGAAAAGTGGGGGAAAATTGGGGGAAAAAGAGATTTTTAATGGGAAAAAAAGGATTTTTAATAGGAGAAAGGGGGGAAATGGGGGGAAATACCCAAATTCGGGAAAAATTGGGATTTTTAATGTA
>JAGGNK010011704.1:0-24460 GCA_017590115.1 Montifringilla adamsi | reverse complement strand
AGCAGCTCCAGTTGCCCGTAGCCAAACTGCCGGGTGTGATGATCATGGTGATATGTCCGATCCCCTTGAAGGAACCTCCAAGACATATGTCCAAGGAAAGAAGGGTAACCAGGATTAGAGGGACCCTGCCTCTAGCCAGGTAGAGGCTAGGGAAAATTGTGTTTTCTGGACAGTGTGGATTCGTTGGCCTGGCACATCAGAACCACAAGAATATAAAGCTTTGATCGGCACTGGTGCGCAGTGCACACTAATCCCATCAAGACATGTGGGGACAGAATCCGTTTCTATTGCTGGTGTGACAGGGGGATCACAGGATTTCACTTTGGTGGAAGCTCATGTGAGCCTGACTGGAAATGAGTGGAATAAACACCCTACTGTGACTGGCCCAGAGGCCCCATGTATTTTGGGCATAGATTATCTCAGAAGTGGGTATTTCCAACACCCAGAAGGACTCAGGTGGGCATTTGGGATAGCAGCTGTAGTGACAGAAGACGTCCAGCAATTGAACACCTTGCCTGGACTGTCCGAGAATCCATCTGCAGTAGGGCTTCTGAAGGGAGAAGAGCAACAGGTGCCAATTGCCACTTCCACAGTGCATCATCGACAGTATAGAACCACTCGAGATGCTGTGATTCCCATCCATAAGATGATCCGAGAGCTGGAGAGCCAAGGGGTGGTCAGCAAGACCCACTCACCCTTCAACAGCCCCATCTGGCCTGTGCGTAAATCTGAAGGAGAATGGAGATTGACTGTGGACTACCGTGCATTGAATGAAGTGACTCCACTGCTGAGCGCTGCCATGCCAGACATATTAGAGCTCCAGTATGTAAGTCTCTGTCTGAAGTTTCTGCCATGTGCCTCACGATCATCATGAAAAGGACAGAAACTGGGACCACCGAAAAGACCCTGATTGGAATTCTGGTTTTGCTTGAATTGGTTGCCCGCCAAGATCCTGAGGCCTGAGCAGAGCCTCTGGCTTGCCAAGCTATTGTTTGCAGGTGTGTTTGCTGCCGGGGACCACTAAACCTAATGAAAAGGAGAAGGGGCGCTGTGTCCTTCTTTGCCTGCACCCATTTTGCAACAATAGCCCTGGAATTTCTCCACCTCTCGGCTTGGCTGGACTTTTCTGGGGTAACCTTTTGGTGGTCCCCACGGAAGACCCTTCATCTGTTTTACAACCACTGTGACAGACAGACTGAGATGGGAGAAGCCTCTCCCTCAAGGACTGAGACATGAAACCACTATATGGAGGAGCTCCCCCTCCTCCCAAGGACTGAGACTGAAACCCCTAACACGGGGGAGGTGTGTGGGGGAGGCGAGCTGACAAAAGCGAGATGTTTGCTTGCAGGTGTGACCATTGGACGAAGAAGACAATGGTTCTTGCCTACTGCTGAGAATATGGACTGTTTGTACCCTTCTTCAATGTCTTCTTTCCCCTCAACAATTACAATACACTATTCTTTATTACATTTGATTCGATTTCAAGACTTGTCCCCAAAAATGGACTATAATAGAAGCTTGAGTTGACCAGTATCTCTGAGATCTCCCCTGATGTGACCAGGCAAACTCCATCGACTGAAGACTTTGAAGGACTTTGTCTCTCTACGTTTGGCAGCTATATACCTTCCTTTTTCTTCCTCCCTCTCTTTTCCCTATTCTTTCCTTTTTCCCCAATCCCCCCTAACGCATTTTGTTGTGGTCATTCAATAAAGGTGCATTTGTTTTTGATTATCACTGCAAACCCCCTTGCCGTGTCAGTTTTTTGCACTCTGAGATCAATTAAGGAACTATCACCAAACCCGTTCGTAAGGACAGATTGTAACACAGTACGAGCTTGAGTCCAAGGCAGCGACATGGTATGCCACTATCCATATTGCCAATGCATTTTTCTCCATTCCTCTGGCAGCAGAATGCAGGCCTCAGTTTGCTTTCAAGTGGAGGGGAGTGCAGTACACCTGGAACCGACTGCCCCAGGGGTGGAAGCACAGTGCTACCATCTGCCATGGACTGATCCAGAGTACACTAGAAAAGGGTGAGGCTCCAGAACACCTACAGTATACTGATGACATCATTGTGTGGGGGAACACAGCTGCAGAAGTGTTTGAGAAAGGAGAGAAAATCATCCAAATCCTCCTGGGAGCTGGTTTTGCCATCAAAAAGAGCAAAGGAAAGGGACCAGCTCGTGAGATTCAGTTCCTAGGAGTAAAGTGGCAAGATGGACGGCGTCAGACTCCTACGGATGTCATCAGCAAGATCACAGCTATGTCTCCACCAATCACTAAGAATGAGACACAAGCTTTCCTAGGTGCCATAGGTTTTTGGAGAATGCATATTCCTGAGTACAGTCAGATTGTGAGCCCTCTTTACCTGGTCACCCGCAAGAGGAACGATGTCCACTGGGGCCCTGAACAGCAACAGGCCTTTGCCCAGATCAAGCAGGAGATTGCTCATGCAGTAGCCCTTGGCCCAGTCAGGACAGGACCAGAGGTGAAGAACATGCTCTACTCTGCAGCCAGGAACCATGGTTTGTCTTGGAGCCTGTGACAGAAGGTGTCTGGGGAGACTTGAGGTCGACCACTGGGATTTTGGAGTCAAAGCTACAGAGGGTCTGAAGCCAACTATACTCTAACAGAGAAAGAACTCTTGGTTGCCTATGAAGGAGTCCAAGCCTCCTCAGAGGTGATTGGTACAGAAGCACAACTCCTCCTGAAACCCTGACTACCAGTGCTGGGATGGATGTTCAAAGGCAAGGTTCCTTCCACCCACCATGCCGCCAGTGCTACATGGAACAAGTGGATTGCTCTTATCACATGGTGTGCCCATATTGTAAACCTGAATCACCCTGGGATTTTGGAAGAAATTACAAGTTGGCCAGAAGGTGAAAATTTTAGTGTCACAGATGAAGAACAAGAACCAGTGACATGTGCTGAAGAAAGTCCTCCATATAACCAACTGCCAGCAGAAGAAACACAAGACGCTCTTTTTACTGATGTTTCCTGTCGCATGGTAGGAATGAATCGGAAGTGGAAAGCAGCCATATGGAGCCCCACATGACAGGTCGCAGAGGCCACTGAAGGGGAAGATGGATCGAGCCAACTTGCTGAACTCAAAGCCGTTCAACTGGCCCTGGACATTGCAGAAAGAGAGAAGTGGCCAAAGCTCTACCTCTACACTGATTCATGGATGGTAGCCAACGCTCTGTGGGGATGGCTGGAGAGGTGGAAAGAGGCTAACTGGCAGCGTAGAGGAAAACCAATTTGGGCTGTTGAAGAGTGGAAAGACATCGCTACCAGGGTAGGGAGGCTACCTGTGAGAGTCCGCCATGTAGATGCCCATGTCCCCAAGAGTCTGGCTAATGAGGAGCACAAAAACAATGAGCAGGTAGACCAGGCTGCAAAGATAGGGATGTTAAAGATAGACCCAGATTGGGAACACAAGGGATAGTTATTCCTAGTTCAATGGGCCCATGATGCCTCAGGCCATCAGGGTAGAGATGCCACCTATAAGTGGGCATGAGACTGAGGGGTGGATTTAACCATGGACAGTATTTCTCAGGTTATCCACGACTGTGAGACGTGTGCTGCCATCAAACAGGCCAAGCGAGTGAAGCCCCCCTATGGTATGGTGGGCAGTAGTCCAAGTACAAGTATGGGGAGGCCTGGCAGATTGACTACATCACACTGCCCCAGACACGCCAAGGCAAGTGCTACGTGCTCACAATGGTAGAAGCCACCACAGGGTGGTTGGAGACCTACCCTGTGCCTCGTGCTATGGCCCGTAACATCATCCTGGGCCTTGAAAAGCAGGTCCTTTGGAGGCATGGTACCCCTGAGAAGATTGTCAGACAACGGGACGCATTTCAAGAACAGCCTTATCAACACCTGGGCTAGGGAACATGGCACTGAGTGGGCGTACCATATCCCCTACCATGCACCAGCTGCAGGCAAAGTGGAGAGGTACAATGGACTGTTAAAAACCCAGTTGAAAGCCTTGGCTGGGGGATCTTTCAAAAATTGGGAGCAGCATTTAGCAATGGCCACCTGGTTAGCTAACACCCGAGGTTACACCAACCGAGCAGGTCCTGCCCAGTCTGAGTCCCTGAATATAATAGATGAAGTCCCAGTGGTACATGTCAGAGGTTTGTTAGGGAAAGCAGTGTGGATCAATTCTGCCTCGAGTGCAGACAACCCATTTGTGGGGTTGTCTTTGCTCTCTTCTTGCATAAAGAACAATACCGGAGGAGACCAAGGGATACAAAGAACCCAGATAAAGGGGCTCCTCTGTCTCCAAGCTGATCAAGACTGACAGACGGACTCAGATAAGCACCAAAAGACCTAAAGCACACGCGCAAAGGAGAACAGTTCAAAAGTTCAGTCATGAAGAAGACCACAACCTTCAGCCTCAGAGACCACTAAAAGACCCCTGTGCGACCACCACAGCGAACCACACATGCCCAGTAGGGCGTGGACCTATTTAGCATGCAAGGCGAGGACAGGCAGGGCCAGGGGTTGAATATGCATGGAAAAGTTGTGCAATGTATTGCATATGGAACACCTTTGTGAATAAAGATGTGGGTCAGACTGAGGCTCGGGGCACAAGTTTTCACAAGAGCTATCTCGCTTGTGCCGGGCGCTGACATACATACCCAATTCATAACTACATCAGGTTGTGGAGTCTATTTATTCCACGTATTGCTTCAACTTTATGATACTTGTATCCCCAATTGTGTTTTCTGTTTATGCTGGATATTATATTCTGTGCCTTCAAGACTGGTTCTGAGAGTGAAGGCGGGGAGAAGAAGCAGCACCGAGTTTGTTATCAGAGAATGCAATCACTCCTCTAAAAGCAACACTCCTCCACATTCTGCGCTGGTCTGTGTTGTCTGGGCATGGACGGAGCAGAACAGAGTGCTCGTTTGCTTTTTAGTTAGTTTAGCTAGCTGAGGCAGAGAAGTTTTCCCTGAACTGCTTTTTTTCCTTTCCCTTTTCTTGGAACCGTTCAAACCTGCTCCGGACTGGGACCTGGGGAGCACCGAGAGCTTGCACTTTGTGGCCCACTGGGGCCTACTCTGGGCAGCAGCCTTTCCCAGTGCCGGAGAGACTGATAACAGAGCGACCACCCACCAGAGAGACTTTCTGGATTTGTCATCTCTTCAGAGCTGCAAATGACTTTTGTCATCTGGTATTGTTCATTTTTTGTGCTGGGGACTGCTTTGCCTGTTAAATAAACAGGTTTTTTCCACTTCTCTCTGAGGAAATTTTTCCTGAACCGGTTGGGGAGAGGGGCTGTGTGGGTTTGCTTTCTGGGGAGCCCCTTCTCGAGGTTTTCTCCCAAATTTGCCTTAAACCAGGACACTGATTTCCAAACCTTCACATGTAGCAGGCACAGGGCCTACAAGGCCTCCCTGGTGGTCAGCAGCCTAAGATAAGAAATGCCTAGTCATGATGACTGGACCTTAGAAGCCCCTCTTCTGCTTTCGGACCCTTGCTTATCTCTCTGTAAGACTATAGGTCACTTTCCTTTTGACCCTTACTATTGGACAATTGCTAAAACTCCTGTACCCTATATAAAGAGCTACTTTTGCCCAGTTTGTCAGAAGACGCTGTCACTGAGACCTTTGCAGAAGATCAATAAAAGACATCTCTGTGGAACCTCACACAGCCTTCTCCTCTCTCTCCCTGAGTCTGCCAAAGGCACTTAGCAAGCTAAAGAGCTGAAATCACCTAATGAGCTGATAATCACTAAAGAGCTGATCTCACTTAAGAGCTGAGCTTGCTAAGGTTGCCTGCGGCTGAGGAACTGCCTGGGAACTCAGACAGACTGTGCTGAACAGGACTGCATTATCTGGACCCCATGGCAGCCAGCCGGGGACACCCCGAAACCCGGCGAGGTGAGCCCTATATTCACATATTGTTGTATAGCTTTTCATGAGACATATATTATTTTTCTAACTACTATTACTAAGAGGTTTTAAAAATGTATTAAAGAGACTCTTCCAATTAAAGCCTGGGCCCTGGCCAAGTCCTAGCCTTAACTAGTAGAGAAATATACCAATAAACCCAAGTGTTTTCTACACCAAACCTAAACGCAAGTCATTCTGACTTGCGAAATTTGGACCTATAATAGCTAAACCTCCTTTTGAAGTGAACTTGGAAATCTTACCCAGGAATGATTTTCCAAGCCCTCACTTTAAAAATGAAGCTTGCAAATTACTACAGACTCTGAGTAATAGTACAATATTTAAGAAATTGATAATGCATTGTTTTAAATCACCATTCTATTTTTCATGTACTACTAATTGTATATATTATTGGATTTATTTTTATTTAGTATAAGTTTATTGTTTTGTCACATATTGTTTTGCTTTTATGTTCCCTTCACGTTCATAACAAAAAACACACATTATTAAAAAAAAGTAATTAGGGGGGAATATAGCTCCTTCAGAACTTTACATTAATATTTACACTAAATATTTTTGAAAGAAAATCAAATCAAATCAAATTGGACCCCTTACCTTCCTGAAACTCCCTTGGAACCCCAAGAATTTGAGCCCCTAGGTTCTGTGAATTTGGATTTTTGTGTTAATTTTAAATACACAGGAAGAAATCAGTCTAAAGCTTGGGATGTTTCTCCCTATCACCCCGTGTATAAGAATCAAACCTTTTGATGCAATTATACTTCTGGCAGCCTTTCTAAATCCAGGAATGCTCTTCTGCGGCTGCCATCAGGAATGTTTTTAGTTTATAAAGATCAAGTCTGAGCATTTAGTGGCTGGAGTTTTTAGATAAAAGGTTCTTTTTAGGTTGAGTATGCATGTGATAATTTTGATAATAATTGTATTCATCATGATACCTTGCTTGCTTCAGTGTGTGCAGAGATTCATTAGTAAGGCCATTAAAGGAGTGTTTTGGTTGAAAAGAGAAGGAGGATATATTCGGACACACAAGACGGATGATGGACTTTGGACCTGGTTAGCATTAGAGATTTGATAATCCGGATGTCTTGGTGAGAGCAAACAGCTTTGAGGATTGCAAGAAGATAAAATCAGCCTGACTTACGAGAAAAGAAAATTACATCAAAACTTCTGCAAGCAAGAGATGTTGTAAAATGTATGTTTGTTTATGTGATGATTAACCCAGTCATTGTAGTAAAACATTACTAGCCTTCCTAAAATAATATATAAGCATAGGTATTCCACACTAAAGTTGGATTCTTTTGACCATCTGACAGCTTCCCTGTCTCTCTCATCATTGCCGATATATAAGTGCCGCTTCTCTTTCCCCGGCTAGCTGATGACAAGAGAGGGGGACGGCAGTTTCCCCCTGGAGCTCCGTTGAATCCCAGTTGTCAATTGTTTCGGCGCAGTATAAAACACAGGCAGCGCACATGGGTCCCAGGAAAACTTTATTTGATGGTAAACTTCCCCTTTTTTCCTCTCCTAGGCCCCAATCAAGGGGCAAACAAAGACTTATATCTCGGAAGAAAGTCAAGGGAAGGCCCAACTTTCAACAAATCAGGAGAGTTGGGAGTAAAAAACCTAGGCGGAGAATAACAGTAGTGAACCAATAAACTTCCAAGGAAGGAAAAACGGTTTCAATAAATGGGTAAAGTTTGGAGAAATAGAAACTAGAAACTAGCTGACGACATAACTGGGAAAAGGCGGAGACAAAAGGAAAACAGCACCAAGGAAAACCACCAAATCACAAATCAAACCATAAACCTACTAATAAAACAAAAAGCATGATACAACATATAAGCACCTTGTGACTTTGACCTAAGTTATATAGGCATCATCCTGCAGAAAGAAAGAAGTCCTGCTGCAGGTTCTGGCCCTGACCGAGTTTCCAGCTGCCATCAGAGCGTTCCACTTGTTAGTAAACTGCTAGTTTTTTTACTTATATTTACTCATTGCTTGGTTGATATACTCTGTGGTAACAGCTTAAGTAAAGATAGAATCAGAGGTAGTGAGGATTATTTGGGATGTGTATTTGCTGCTATTTGCCTGTCCTGGTCTCATCTACTACTTCTGGGGGTTTAGTAACAATCACATCCAGCCAGTTGGGGGAAAAGTAGGGTATGATTTTTTCCAGCCTTTTACCTCCTTCTTGCCCTTCAGGTTTGACACATCACCTTCTGAGAATATTCATTTCCCTCTGAATGTTCAAGACACCATATTTTTGTTGTTAATTCTGTTAACTCTCCTCTATATGGCCTACAAAACATTTAGAATCAGGGTCTGAATTTCCAGGGAGGTTGCCCAGATATCTGCCACAGTAGTGGAAAATCCAGAGTGGCATGGGATGTGGGAGGATATAGGCCAGATCCTGAAGAAATACTCTGCTCCAGTAGTTTGGAATTTTCCCCCTGAACAAATTCAGAACCTAGCTGAGGTAGAGAAATATCTGAAAGAAAATTGCAATGACAGCTCCAAAGAGAGGAAGCTCACTGCACTGTGCTGGGCCCTGGCTAATGCTTTTCACACGCTGCTCAATACCGTATAGCAGCAGCTACAGCCAGAGGGAATGAAGAACAAATTGGCAGATGCCACAATCACTCAGGCTGCAGTTAAACCAGAAGGGCAGCCTAACCCAATAGCAGTCATCCCTGTTGAGAGGAGGATATATAAGACCAAATCCATTCACCTGGTAGATGACAATGGGGATGTAGGACCCTCACAGCCAGCAGAGGAATCAGAACCAGAAATAATCACTGAATCTTTGTCTTTAGAAAGTCTCTGCAATCTGAGAAAAGCTGTTACCTGATGACCCGATGAGTCTATATTGAGTTGGTTGATCAGATTCTGAGATGTTCCAAGTGATGGTACAATTTTGGACAGTAGTGAAGCAAGGCACTTGGGATCTCTGTCACATGATGTGGGCATCGACTAGGGGTATTGCCAGGAGGCCAGAACCTCTCAGCTTCTGGACGCGACTCTTAGCAAGTGTCAAGGAGAGATACCTTTGCCCAGAAGATCTCCAACTACAACAAGGCATTTGGAAGACCATGGAGCAAGGAATCCAGTGCTTGTGAGAACTGGCCATGCTAGAGATGCTTTTGTCAAATGATGACCAAACCAATAAGAGTCCAGACCTGGGAAAATGTACAATACTGATGTGGCTCAAACTCTCACAACTTGGGACACATGCATACACCCATTTCCTAGCGTCCCTGCAATGGAATGAGAAAAATGAGACACTGCATTGTTGGGAAGGATGAAAGTTTGACAAGAAAGTCTCACAGATATGGATGCTTGGCAGAAAGATTTTTGAATGTAGAATCTGAAGAAGGAATAGAGATGGAAGCAAGTTTTGATATAGAAGAAAAGAATTGCTGAGCCAGTCTTACTGGATAACTAAGAAGGCAAAGGGTATGTGAGTTAGAAGGGGTTTTTATGACTTAGAGCAAAGGATAAACCCACCTCAAACAAGAAGATATTTTTACCAAGCAGAAAAATAGCACAGGCAAACAAGTCAGCAGATGTTGCAAGTAGAAAAAAGGTCTCAGAATTTTCCACTGCAAGAAAACTGAAAAACAACTTCTAGCTTAAACTGTAATGTACTATTAGTGATTGGAGAATAGTAACATGAATATGGTAATTATAGTAGTTATGATAGGCTATAGGTAAAAGTTAAGGTATAGATTGGTTCTTCTGTATTAAGATGTTCAGCAAAGTATATAATGCATTGTAACCAAAATTAAAGGGTCTCCAGGCCTGCCTGCAGCTGCAGCTGACAGCTGTAGGCACAGGCTCTGTCACCCACGACCCTGGACTGCTGTAATGTCTTGGATGTAATAAACTGCATTTTGAAGAGCCGCCTGGACTCCCGCATCTCTCATTACAGCTCTTACACTGCATACTATGACAAGAAGGCTCTGGACATACAAAGGCACTGTCTGTCCACACCCCAACATAAGCCCAAATCTCAGCTGTGGAAACGGACTTGACTGAATGTATGCGGAAATTGGAAGACAATATTGAAGAGATCCATCAGAAACTCGGCAACAAACTTAAAGAGGGCCTCCTTCAAGATTCATCAGTACAGACTAGAGCCCCTGATATCAGAAGCAGATGTCTCACAGCTAGGGAGAGTGGGTACACCCCACGAGCTGACCTGTGGGTCTTCCTGTGTGAGCATGGGGAAGACATGAGAAGATGGGATGGAATTCCCACTTCCATACTAGCACCACAGGTGCGGGTGTGTAAGTTAAAGAATGAAACTACTAACTAAGGGTGTTGTGGTTCGCTTTGGGGGGGTGGGGGCACTCCGGGGTTGCCCCTAGGCTGTGAGCTCGCTGGCAGCAGCAGGCAGGCAAGGAGACTCCACATGGCTTCTGAGGGTGCTGATTAAATGAGGATTTATTGGGGGTCCCATCCCTGGGAACAGCATGGTTACTGAGGGAGAAGGGGGAGGAGGGGAAGGGGGAAGGAGGGGGAGCCTAGGGGAGGGAAGGGGCAAGAGAGGGGAAAGGCTAAGAGAGCGATTGATTTTACTAGCACAGCTTAAGAGGGGAATTGAAGTGGGCGTGGAATCAGACTTGGGCCAATGGGATTACAGGTACATGATGGTTCAGGGCAGGACCACAGGCTTAGAATATACCATACATTTCAGAGGGGTGAGACAGAGCATACCATTTCAATAAAATGCAATATGACAGTCATTATCATCATTATTAATAATATCATCATTATTATTATCATCTATATTATTACCTGGGTTAGCACAATGCTCTTAGAGCCCTATCGCAGCTAGTGCATGTCTCAATGGTAGTTCCAAAGGGTTACGGGGGGAGAAGGGGGGGGGGGGGAAGGGGGAAGGGGGGGGAGCCTAGGGGAGGGAAGGGGCAAGAGAGGGGAAAGGCTAAGAGAGCGATTGATTTTACTAGCACAGCTTAAGAGGGGAATTGAAGTGGGCGTGGAATCAGACTTGGGCCAATGGGATTACAGGTACATGATGGTTCAGGGCAGGACCACAGGCTTAGAATATACCATACATTTCAGAGGGGTGAGACAGAGCATACCATTTAAATAAAATGCAATACTGCAAAAGGGAGTTCCACAAGAATGAATGTAGCTCCAGTTTCCAGTGACTGAGCTCCTACACATAACAAAAGGAAGAATTATATGTCTGATCCCCTTGAATGGACCTGAAGAACGTATGCCTAAGGTGGGAAAAACAACCAGAACTAGAGGGGCCCTGCCTCTAGCCAGGTAGAGGCCAGGGAAAATCAGATCTATTGGATTGTGTGGATCTGATGGCCTGGCATGTCAGAACATCGAAAATACAGGGCTTTGGTTGACACTAGCATGCAATGTACTTTAATATCTTTGGGACAAGTGGGGGCAGAAGCTCTTTCCATTGCTGGGGTGAGGGGGGTCACAGCAGTTGACTCTGTTGGAAGCTGAGGTGAGCTTAACTGGGAAGGAGTGGAGGAAACACCTTATTGTGACATGGTCCAGAGGCCATGTGTATTCTTGGCATAGATTTCCTCAGGAGTGGGTATTTCAAAGACCCAAAAGGACTCAGGTGGGCTTTTGGGACAGCTGCTGAGGAGACAGAGGTCATTAGACAGTTGAACACCTCACCTGGTCTATCAGAGGACCCTTCTATCAGTATCACTACTACTCCTGAGGGTGGAAGAACAGCAGGTACTGATTACCAACACTACGGTACATTGTCGGTAATACCCCACAAACCAAGACTCCATGATTCCCATCCCTAAGATGACCCATGAACTGGAGAGCCAGATAGTGGTCAGCAAGACTTGCTCACCCTTCAACAGCCCCATATGGTCTTTGCGTAAATCTAATGGGGAGACTAACAATGGACTACCGTGGCCTGAATTAAGTCACACCATCACTGAGTCCTGCCATGTCAGACATGATAGAACTTCGGTACGAACTGGAGTCCAAGGCAGTGAAGTGGTATGCCATTATTGACATTGTTAACGGGTTTTTCTCCATTCCTCTATGTCCTGGGTTGACTATATGATGCTTTTATCCCCAATCGTCTTGTTCTGTTTATACTGAATAATAAGTTCTACACCTTTAAGACTCTCTTCCGAGAAGCCCCTTTGGGGGTTATCTCCCAAACATGCCCTAAACCAGGACACTCTAGCAGCAGAGTGCAGGCCAGTTTGCTTTTACCTGAAGGGGCATGTAGTGTACTTAGAATTGACTACCCCAAGGGTGGAAGCACAGTTGGACCATTTGCCATGGACTGATCCAGACTGCACTGGAAAAGGGTGAGGGTCCAGAACACTTGCAGTACATCAATGACATCATTGTATGGGGGAACACAGCAGAGGAGGTTTTTGAGAAAGGGGAAAAAAGATCATCCAGTTTCTCCTGAAAGCACGTTTTGTCATCAAACGAAGTCAAGGGACCTGCCCAGAAAATTCAGTTCCTAGGGGTGAAGTGGCAAGATGGATGCAGACAGATTGCAACAGAGGTAATTAATAAGATAGCTGCTATGTCCCCTCCAACCAGCAAGAAAGAAACACAGGCTTTGTTAGGTGCCAGGTATCATATTTAACATAATAAATCAGCCTTCTGAGAAACATGGAGTCAAGCCTCGTGTCTCCACACACAGAGTGTTCATCGCAACACCAGGGGTTTTTGGAGAGTGCACATCCCGAAATACAGCCAGATTGTAACTTCTCTGTACTTCATGATGCAAAAGAAAAAATATTTCATTTAGGCTCCTGAACAACAGCAAGCCTTCAAGCAGATAAAGCAAGAGATTGCCCATGCAGTAGCCCTTGAGCCAGTCAGGACAGGACAGGATATGAAGAACATGCTCTACATTGCAGCTGGGGAGAATGGTCTGTCCTGGAGGCTCTGACAGAAGGTATCTGGGGAGACTCGAGGATGACCACCAGGTTCTGGAGTCAGGCATACAGAGGATCTGAGGCCACTCCAATTGTGAAAGAGATTCTTGCAGCCTATGACGTGGTTTGAGCTGCTTCAGAAGTGATTGGCACTGAAGCACAGATTCTTTTGGCACTCTGACTACCAGTGCTGGGCTGGATGTTTAAAGGAAAAGTCCCTGCAACACATCATGCCACTGATGCTACCTGGAATAAGTAGATTGCTCTCATCACACAGCGAGATCAAATAGGAAATCCAAATCACCCTGGGATCTTGGAAATCATCACAAATTGGCCCAAAGGTGAAAATTCTGGACTGTCATCTGAAGAGAAAGAAGAGCAGGTGATGTGCTGAGGAGGCCCCACCATATAACCAGCTACCGGAGAGTGAGAGGTGATATATTCTCTTCACTGATGGATCCTGCCGTATTGTAGGGACCAGTAGGAAATGGAAAGCAGCTGTATGGAGCCCAACACAGTGAATTCCTGAAGCTACTGAAGGACAAGATGGATTGAGTCAGATTGCAGTGCTGAAAGCTGTCCAACTGGCTTTGGACATCACCAAACAAGAGAAGTGGCCAACATTACCTCTACACTGACTCCTGGATGGTAGCAAATGCTCTGTGGGGGTAGCTGGAAAGGTGGAAAAAGGCCAATTGGCAGTGGAGGGGTGTGCTGGTTTTGAATTAATTGACATTTGGTGAGGAGGGAAGAAGCCATCCATAGAAATGATTTTTCTGAGAGGAGCTGCTGAGAGCTGCTTCTGTGTCTAACTGAATCAAGGGTTTAAAGAAACTGAAAGAGCTAAAAGTTTAGCTAGATTTAGTTAGGGGGATAGAAACAATTAAGAATATAGCAAGAAGAGTAGAAGTAATAAGGGATAGTTAATTATTAGCAGATAAAGTAGTTGAGGCTAGGGTAATATATCACCTGCCTGTCTTTACTGTGTTTAAGGAAGCAGGATGGCATATGGACCTATTGTGAAAATGAAGAAACAGTGACCTGCACCTGGGCCCCAAAACTTGAGCTATAGCCAAGGGATCTGAAAGCCTGCCAACAAGGCAAAAGTAAAAGGGCACTTTGATCTCAGAAGACCACCAACCCATTTGAAGTGAAGGACTGCGCAAGTGTGAAGGAACTTTGGACTCAATTATAATACATTTTAATACGAAGTGGGGGTAGGCAGGGTTTGGTAATAAATATGTATTAGGCATTTTGGGTAATTATATGAACATGTAAGACTTTTTTTGATAAATAAGGGAGCTGGGGCTTTTGTGATTCACACATGCCTTTGGGAGATTACTCCCCATGTGCCTGATGCTGGCAATAAACATACCACTTTCTAACTTTAACTTGTTGGAGAGTTCTATTCAGCGCTTCATAACAACACCAATCAGTGACTCGTTTTGAATACTGACACTGTTAAACCACTAGAAAGCTGAACACGCCTCTATGAACACACAAGTTAAAAATGAACAAGCCCTGGGAAAAGTTTTTTTATTCTGGCCTTGAACAGGTAATGAGATGCTGCCTGGGCCAGGCCTGCTCCGCTGCAGCCTGCACGGCCCAGTGGGGGGGAAGGCCAGGCCGGGCCCAAGTGGCTACTGGGCAGGGGGAGGAGACGCCATTGGCCACTGGGTCCTAGCTTGGCTGCTGAGATCTTGGCTTTCCCCCCAGCACGGCCGCCAAAAATACCCGGAGGCGGCTTGGCAGCCCGTGCAGAAAGCAGCCCCACAGCTGGAATTGAATGCAGCAGGGGCCAGAAAACAGCCATGTGGCCAGAGTGGCTGCCACCGTTCTGGCCTGGGCCCCCTGAGATTCTAAAACAACACCCTCCAGCTTGGCCTGAAAATCCATCACCATGAGTGCTCTGGCCACTGCCCAGCAGGGATCAGGTGACCATCTGTAGGCCCCGGGCGAGATATTAACTCTTTCAGTGCACAGATAAGACTTGAAGACCTTCCATCCTCCCTCGGGTGAGAGAAAAGGACAGAGCGAAGACACATAGAAAACATAATGAGACATGAATGTCAGTAAGAAGTAGTCAAGTCCCAGATGGGAGGGTTGAGGAGATGCCTCAAGTCCTGGGCTGAAAGCCTCTTATAAGGCTATGGAGAAGATATAATTGATACATCAGACTCTTTTTCCCTGCAACTCATTGAAATTGTGGGGGGATGAAGTGTTCAAATTGTAGATAGGAGCAAAGGCATCTATACTGAAGCAAGCAGATATTGAAGTAGCTGTGATCCCATGAGAAGTTTGAACAGAGAGAGAGAGAAGAGTGATGAAGACCCCTTTCCCCCAGGGGAAGAAGAAGAACTCTGTGTTGCTGTTCGTTTGTTGTGGTTCCCAGGGAGTCCCTGGAGGGCCCCCTAACTGTATGATTGCTGGTAGCAGCAGGCAGGCAAGAAGACTCTACACGGCTTCTGAAGGTGCTAATTAGATGAGGGTTTATTGGGGTTCCCACCCCCGGGAGCAGCATGGTTACTGAGGGAGAAGGGGGGAAGGGGGAGGGAGGGGGAGAGAGGGAGAGCCTAGGGAGAAAAGGGCCAAGAGCGAACCTGGTCTCCCTAGCACAGCTTAACAGGGAGATTCAAAGTGGGTGCGGAATAAGACTTGGGCCATTGCAGCATAAAAATAAATACAATTGCAGTGAGGATTATGTTTTAAACATTTGACTTGATGTTTGCCTTTGGTGGTAGGTATTGTTCAGTTCTGAAAGGGTGCTAAATAGTTTGCAGCTGGTGGGAGTAACCTTTTTTATTTTTCTGGAATAGTTAGGGGATTGGCAAAAGGCAAGGTACAGTTATTTTAATACAACACAAAGATAAAATGAGCATTTAATTGTAATAAATGGGTTATGTGGGTCCATATTGCAGATTTTAAATGAATTTAAAGCATGGGCGAGTGCTTAAAAGAAACAATTGAAAACTGCTTCTCGTTGGATCTACCCTTGTGACCTGACAGGCCCCTGCTTTCTAAAACTGAAAACAGGACAATCTGCAATATGAACACACATTTAAACTAGAAAAGCATAATTGTAAAAACTACTTCATGGGGATGGGAGGGAAATGGAGAAAAGACAGGTATTGGATAAGAATGATAAAAAAGGTTAGAGGGTTTTAGGATAAAAGTTCTAGCTGACGAGTTCTTTTCAGCTAGAACCAGTGGATAGGGATTGGGAATTAGGGAGGTCACGGGGAGCCTTTAGCTTTGGGTTTTGGTTTCTTAGCTACTAGGAGTTGGAGGGGGGGTTGGTTCATGAGAGACAGGGAAGGGGTGGAGCACGGGGGAGAAAAAGTGGGAAGAAAGGGATTTTCGGGAGGAGAAGTAGAAGATGGTGCCGTGCCATGTGGCTGGAGCAATCTTGGCTGACATTTAGTCTCGGCTATGTTGGATCTCTAGGCCATGCGGCCACAGCACACATGGCAGTAGCCATGCTGAGGCTTAGCCGTGTGGCTGCTGTGCCGGGCTTAGCAGGATGGAGTGGACTCCTGGGGGTTTGTTAAGGGGAAGGTGGTTAGGGATGGAGTTAGGGAGAAGGAGCAGTGAGGGGGGGAGAGAGTAAGACCGAGGAAGGAGGTCACAGAACTGATGAAAGCAGTTTTGGGGGCTGCAGGGCTCGGGCAAAGCTGAAAACTGCATCTTGCTTGTCTGGTGGCTCCCCAGCGGAAACTGGTGAGCTTTAGTTCCTTCTTTCGCCACTGCTGTGGTCCAGGGCATCGGCTGCTCTGGTTTGGCAGTCCGCACGACCCACCCACTCTGTGGGCCCCCCGCCACTGCCAGGCAGGCGACGGTGCTGCAAGCGGTGGGCTGGGTGCGCTCCGTGTGGCTTTTCTGTGTGCTGGGCTGCACGCTCACAGCAGCGGGCCAGGGCTGCGGCGCCTCTGTTTCCAGAGATGAACATGATCTCAGAGATAAAGAGAACCTTTGCTCTTGAACAGCTCATCCTTAAAATAGTACCCCATAAGTTGACATAGCCAATAAATACAGCTGTGGGAAAGCTTTGAAAATGGGGGGGACTTCATGATTGCAGATCCCCAGGTGGCTGCTATTCGTGGAAATTAAAATCCATGAGAGAACTGTTTGCTTGTGGAGAAGTCTCCATAAAATGACAAGAGGGACTCCTCTCCCTAAGTGAATTGAATAAAGACTATTCTAGAGGTGATAAACTGACTAAATTGTTTCTGTACATTGCTAGCGGGAAAGAAAATGTTGTAGGGGGAGGAGGAGTGTTCTAAAGGTTTTATTCTGGTTCCTATTATTCTTTCTTTTAGTTACTGTTAATAAACTCTTCTTTATACCCTTTAAAAGTTTTGAGCCTGCTTTGCCTTCCTCCTAATCCTATCTCACAGCAGTAAATGAGTAAGTATATTTTAATGGGTGCACTGGCGTTTGGCCAGGTCTGAACCCACCACATTAATTGGTGCATTGGCTGAGAAATCTCAAATTGGCGAACCAAAACCACTACATGAAATTGGTGTTTCCACCCAGTTTGAACTGAAATTGCCACATCATCTGGTGGAGAATGCGGGTAATTGATGAAAGCTGGGAAAACCCATTTGGGCTGCTGAAGAGTAGCAAGACATCACTTCCCATATTGAGAAGCTGATAGTGAACATTCATCATGTAGATGTGCATGTGCTTAAGAGTCAGGCTAATGAGGAGCAGCATAACAAGAAACAGGCTGCCAAAATCAAAGTGTCACAGGTAGATCTGGACTGGCAACATAAGGGAGAGTTATTTCTGGCTCGGTGGGCCCATAAAGCCTCAGGTCATCAGGGAAGAGATGCGACATACTGATGGGCTACCAGCAAATCAACCTCCTCTTCCTCTGTGGAAACATACTTTATACAACACTTCCCAATACTACAAACTGAGCAGCATTGCTTAGGCTTTTCTCTTGATCTTTCTTTAAAGCTAAAATCATAGGATCACTTGGTAAAGTTATACTTTTATTTCTTTTCCTTTCTGGATGAATTCACAGTGTGAAAAACAAATCTACATACGACACCTCATTCAATTTCCCTTACTCATGACAAAACAATATCAATTATAACATTGTATCATAACTTAAAGTTCAATTCTTTGGCCATTTTTCACCATCTTCCAAAGAGTACAAAGATCACCAATTATTACAGTATTCAATTAACTGTTGTCTGGAGAAATAGCCTTCCATTGCACCTCCCATTTCCCTCCAATGTTTCAAAATACATTCTAGGGGTGATTTCTCTAATCCCCTACTTTTGATGATTGACTAGAACTCATCACAGAATATAATAAAACATAATTAAATTTCCCTTTGATAAGGGTATGCAACACCTACTCCCACTTTTTTACCCTGAGTGGTGTGCAACACCTGCTCACGCTTTTTAACCTTCCAAAGGGCTAGCACTTCAGGTGTCCCTATTGTAATGTGCAAACTAGACCAAAACCTATTTTTCAAGTTCCCTTGACTTTAATCCAGGGAGATTTTCCAGCTTCATTATACCTCCCCCCTCCAGTAATGCCTTAATAAATCCCAGAGGCTGTGCCCTGAACTCACTGTATCAGGGGACTGGAGGATCTCCCCAAAAAACCTTTGATGCAAGCTGGAGTCCTCTTCATCCTGTGAATCCATCAAGCATCAGATGCAGGGTCCCATCTAGGTTGCCAGAAACTGTCACTGAAAATGTCAGGAAAATAAAACCAACACTGTAATTTCAGTATTAGAAAGCAGGCATTACTTTATTTTGGCACTGGGTGTGTAGGAGAAATTGATCCTCCTAACACATGCACACCAATTATCAAAACTTTAAATGAATTATATATTTTAGCGAACAAAGGAATTAGTGTTCATTGGCTACAAGTTACATAGTTCTCTTATTAATTAGCATTCTATCTTCTATGGGTTAATGGTTCTCTCCATTCTTATGCTATTTAGCCCGCATGCTCAGTTTCTCTCTTCTTTTGGGACAGTGAGTTTCTATTGTATTTGTGGGGTGCCTGGATGAAGGAAGGAATGATGAATGACTACATGTTCTCAGAAGGCTAATTTATTATTTTATGATATTATATTAAAGAATACTAGCCCCAGTCTGAGATCACTAAAGCATGTCAAGCCCTAAATTTTAATTTGTTAATCTGTTAAAGAATATCTTTTCGTAAAAAATGTTTTTACATATTCCACCTTTTGTAACAATTAGGCAGGGCCTTGTTTTACAACCCCCTTTTCATTCCCTCTAACTCTCTGAACAAATTCTTAACTATTTTTGGCTCTTGAGATGTCAGCATCAGCAAAACTAAACACTATTTGTTACAATCAAAGATTTTCCCAACAGTACCTCTTCTTTGAGCAAATGCTTATGTTTTAGGTTGGAAATGGGGGTGTGTATTCTATTCCTATCTGATGGGGCAGTTAGCTTCTGTTAATTGGGCAGTTTATCTCTTCCACAACCAATCCTCCCTCCGGGGAGATATCCTCTGTTAATGGGCCATTGAGCCTCACTGCATGACTGATAAAAATTACATCATCCCATTGTGAAAAGCTCTGCTTAGAGGGAGGAGTCAAGCATTCCTACCTGGATATAATCAGAGATTTGGAAGACCACAAGCAGCCTTTTCCACTAGATTCCCAGAGGAGCAGCCCTGCAGCCCTTTCCCACTGGATTCCGAGGAAGACCAGGCCCATCTACACCACCACTGGATCTTCAGAGAAAGACTACACCCTTCTACAGGATCCCTGCTTCAACAGAACCACATCTGCCACTCCAGGAGGACTGCAGTCACCATTTAAATTGAACTGTTACCAACACCCTGACCAACAGGCTGTCAGGTTGTATTCTGACTCTAACAGTGTTGTTTTGTATTACTGCATTGTTTATTTTATTTTTAAATTTTTTTTTTCTTCCCTAATAAAGAACTGGTATTCCTGCTCCCACATCTTTGCCTGAGAGCCCCTTAATTTCAAAATTTTTTTTGGGGTTTACATTTTCCCTTTCAGGGGAGGCTCCTGCCTTCCTTAGCAGACACCTGTCTTTTCAAATCAAAACACTTATTTGATAAAAATAAGAGTGATGGTTATATCCTTAAGCTTTGTTTTGGCATTTGACCTGGTACAGTAAAACATTTGTGTTGCTTTGTGTGAAAAACATGTTCAGTCTCCCGTGAAAATTTAAAAAGTTTAATAAAGGACAATAGGAGACAAAGACAGTAAAGCAAAGATTACGGCCGGGTGCGTCTTGGTAATCAGCCAAGAGCTCATCGTTGGAATGTGCCCCCTGTTTACAGAGTGACCAAATGATCCTTTGTCTCCTTAAAAAGGAAAAAAGCCCAGAAGTTTCTCTCCTCAATTTGGTAAAAAGACACCTCATAGGACGTTGGGGACTTCACCTCAAACCTAGGGCTGCCAATTGGACAGAAGCCAAAAGGTCCCACCTAGGTAATTCACTAGAAAAATAAGAGAACAAAGGAAATAAATAATTGCTTTTGTGGAGTGTTTTAGCAGGAGCAAGAACCTCTTGCCCCTGGCTTGGTTTTTCTCTGCAAGAGCTTTGTTATTTTGCCTTTTATTAAAACTTTTCTGTTTCCAACACTACCTCAGAAGCCATCCTGCTAATTTTATGCCATTCGAGGCAGCTGGGCTATCTTGGGTGTGATAGGTCCTCTGAGAGCTCATAAGACCTGGCTCGAGGAGAAAACCCATGCACACTGTCACCTTCCGGGATACCCCTTAAATACCTTTTCCATTACATCCGCCCATTGTATATTCATAGATCCTTATGCATATCCATAAACTAGCTTACATTTTCCAGGAACTATTTTACATGGCCCCTCCTTGGGTCTGCCTTTTTAGAGCATGCATATTTCTTGGCTGTGGTTTTGGCTCCTTCTCCTTATCACTTCCAGTTTGGGCCTTGGTCCATACTTTCTTCAGACGACAGATGCTGATAGTTGGCATATCAATAACAAGGTCTTCATTACATGTTCACGGGATGTTATCCCGATCAGACAGTTCACTCATAACTATATCAGCTACCACTACTACTATGCCTAAGTTTTTGTTAATAGCAGAAATAAAAGCAAAGTTATTTTAACATTATACATATAACATTCATCCTAATATTTGCAAAAAGCCAACAACATAATATGTATTTATAACAATCTCTCCTTTTCCCTTTTTATAAATCATTTGGCTTGATCAGTATTTCTTGTTTTCCATCCTCCATTATTTGCTTATATTTTTAAAAAATCCTTTTTGCTTCCTCCAAGGGGTCTTCCATATTATTTTGTTTCTTTAACACCATAATCTTTTGTGCAGTCCCAGATGTAATCAGTTTTGGGTCTATAGGCATTGTTACCACTTGCATGCCCTGGACTATGCTGGTGATTAGCCGAACAAAGCAGGGGAGCAAACAGGGAAGAAATACCAAACCAGTTGTAGCACATAAAAGGAGCTATAGCTTCTTCCACCATTCAATTCCCAATATGTTATCCCACCAGCTAGTTTTAGCATTGATTCCCACTTTTGGACCAGTACATGGGCTATTTTTCTGATATAATTGACTATATTTAGGACAGCATCTCCATTGTCATCTATTTTCAAACAACAATCTGATGTATTAAATTTTCCACAGACACCCCCTTCTTCAGCTAATAAATAGTCTAAGGCAAACCTATTTTGATATACTGCAGCTCTTGTTTGGGTTTGTTGCCTTGATATTAATTCTATTGCCCAACCAGTTCTGTTTGTTATTATCTCCACAACTGCTTAGAGTCTTATAATACGATTCAGGATATAAATTAGGGTCCAATATGCCCAACTCCCATACTGTGCCCAGGTGGCTGGCCCATATGTTTCCACTATGCATTCTGGGGGCCACTCCTCATCTCCCCATTTTTGGGATCCCCCAATCAAGTCCCTTTTATTTCTTTTTAGATCCTCATAAACTGGTACTCCTAATTGATCTCCATTTGGTCCTGGTAGAAGAAAGAATCCTGGTTGCATAATTCCCAAAGTGCAGCTCCCCCTCCAACTGGAAGGGAGTCTTGGGTATGCTCTCTTTCCACATATCCAAAATAAGCCATCTGGTGCCTTCTTTCTGTTGATTTATATTTTCCCAAAATTTGGATATTTCTGGGATCCCCGAATAAGGATTTTTTGCCTATATCATTACATTGAAAGAGTCCAATTTCATTATTATATTTACAATTTCTCTTTTTCATTTCTCCTCGAGTCCAATACTGAATTGGTTCCTCTGGGATCTACCATGTAAAAGTTCCATTACTAACTTTATATCTCTTACAGGGAGTATTTCCTACTTCATTATGAAAATTTTTCCCAGTCTGCCAGAGACATTCCTCTCCTATCACTGTTGAGCTTAAAATCCACCCTTCTGGTAATTTTTCCCCCCTTGTATTTGCCTGGTTCCACTTAAGGAGTTCAACCGGGCCTAAGCTACTGCCTTTCCATGGCCATTCTTCTGACATCAAAGCTCCCCCACAAACCCAACAGTTGGTTATGTTAAGTTCCTTACATATTCTTTCCCCTAATTCCACAAACAGATTTTCCCCCAGTGTTGAGATATCTATTTCCTTTTCTAATTGCTGTTCAAGTTTTGTATATAAATCTTGAAGTTAAATTGGCACAGATTTTGATTGCTGTACTGGTTTTGCCTTTATGCTTACTAGTTATTCTTTAACCAAATCTTGGATTTTACTCCCAGTGGCAAAAGTGAAACAAATCCATTAGGGCATTCACTTCTCAACCTGTTACCACTTGTTCCTAAATTCTCCACAATCCAGCACTTTTTCCCATTTTGTATACAATTGCCTAATTTGGATGGGTTATAACAGTGACTGTTGACATGGGTGTGTGTAATAAAAGAGGAACCTCGGTGCCTTTCCATATACAGCTGTGATACGACCTTGCCGGTATACCGAAAGGGAAAAGACAGAAGATGAGTGACAGAAACAGGAATAACAGAGGTCTGGTATGGCTTATACCCCCACCTCCCATGCCTATGGTGTTGCAACCAACAGCAGGTGTATATGATCTTCTCGGTGGCAAGTACAGTGGCCAATCCAGTCTTGCCCTCTTTTTCCCTTGTCACTTCCTTTTTACTAATTTCTAGGCCAATTGTTTTTGACAGTCCTTAACTGTAGTTTCCCACTGTTCCTCAGGTATCTCTCATTCAACAGACACTAATAATTTCCATCCACAAAACAAAGTTTTTATTTCAGTTGTTCTTAGTTCTATCTGGATAGGGGATATATTCAGTACTTGACACTTCTTGCAACGAGAGCATAGATTTTGTAAAGTACAATATCAATTATTCCCACAATTTAAACATTTACTTATAACCCTGCTAGCGTGTCCAGTATTGGGATGGATCAAATAGAGTATACAGTATGGCACTGATGGAAATGGTAATTTCCCCTCTTCTTTGTACAAGTCACAGGCTAAGGTTAGAATACGAGAACTCTGTTCAAAACAGTCCTGATCCTCCTGTTTGAAGTGGAAGTATTCCTTCCCAAGGAGGTGTCAGAGGCGTCTCAGGGCTTATTCAGGCAGTACTTGAAACCAGTGATGTAAGCTTGGCCTTATTTCCCAATTAGGTGTGATTCTTTGTACATTCTTTGGATCATTTGGGTCCTTCCAGTTCATTACCACGCAGTCCCCATTTAAGAGTCAGTTTGGTATCACCCAGTGCTGATGTTATAGTTCATTCCTTTGGTTCTTCCACAGGTCCTTTGATTTTGCTGGCGTGGATCCACCCTCATTCCCTTGTCCGGATCTCAGCCTCAGTCATCAGTAGTACCTGAAAAGGGCCTTCCTACTGTGGGGTTAAAGATTGTTCTTTCCATGTTTTCACTAGTACCCATTCCCCTGGATGGATATTATGAATTTTAAATTCTAAAGGTGTGGTTTGAGGGATTATCCCTTTCAACCGCAAATTTTCAAGTTTTTGCAATTGTGGTGACATATTTTCTAACAGTCATTTCCCAACACTCATTTCCCCTACTTCATAAGTAGCAGTTTCATGTTGGGTGGTCAGAAAGGGTAACCTGAACATCATCTCATAATGTGACACTCCTAGGTCTGACCTGGGTTGTGTTCAGACCCTCAATAGAGCCAAAGGTGGACATTTTACCCATGACATTTGGGTTTCAATCATTAATTTTGTTAAAGTCCTCTTTAAAGTCTGGTTCATCCTCTCTACCCAGCCTGAACTCTGTGGATGTCATGGGGTGTGTAACTCCCATTTTATTCCCAAGGCTTGAGTTATTTGCTGTAAGACTTTTGATGTAAAATGTGTTCCTCTATCTGAGTCTACCCTATTAACCATTCTGTACCTGGGAATAATTTGTTCCAAAAGGGTTTTACATACTACATTGGCTGTGGCTCTGACAGTAGGAATAGCTTCCACCCAATAAGTTAGATGGTCTATTATGACTAATAAAAATTTCCATCTCTGTACTTGGGGAAGTTCAGTAAAATCCACTTGGATACTTTGAAATGGTCGAAGAGCTAACTCATGGCCTCCAAATGTTATTTTCCTCATTACTTTTTTATTTACCTTTTTATTGTATTTGTGGGGTGCCCTCGTGGCAG
>JAGGNK010011693.1:0-17696 GCA_017590115.1 Montifringilla adamsi | reverse complement strand
GGGGGGGGGGCAGAGATACTGCGAGAATGAGGGCAGGTAAAAAAGAGATGGGGTTGGGGGCAGCCTCGCTGTCGCTGCTGGGCTTCGTAGGAGGACGGTCGGACCTGCGGCTTGGGGAAAGGAGTTCGCTGCCACCACCATAACCCAGCAGGGAACCTTTTTTCTGCTGCTGGGCCCCGCATCCCCCTGCCCTACCAGGACATCCCGCAGGTTCCAGCTATTGCCGTGGAGAGTTGATACATTCTCATCCACTGCCCTGGGATTTCTGCTCATCCCTGCTGTTCCAGCCTGCTGCTTCTGAGAGTCCTGCTAGGGGCACCGGAATTGACTGCCCCAGGGGTTTGTGAAGCAAAGCCTCTTCCATCCCTTCCCGTCTCGGCTGAGCTGCCATTGCTGTGTGCTCCCCGAGCCCACGCCGGAGCGCCCCCTGCAGCCACGTGGAGATCACCGCACCTGTCTATCCACCGGGAGCCTGCCAGCGCCCCTGCCAGCTGTGACCATAACTACACCAAAGGGGAAAGTGCCACAGCCGAAAAGGCTGTCACTGGGTTCCTGAATCTGTTTGTTGTTAATGCCATAGTTGGTGTTGTTTGTTTGCTTTATTATACATACTAGTAAATAACTGTTATTCTTCTTCCCATATCTTTGCCTGAGAGGCCCTTAATTTCAAAATTCTAATAATTCGGAGGGAGGGGGTTTACATATTCTCCATTCCAAGGGAAGCTTTTCTGCCTTCCCTAGCAGATACCTGTCTTGTAAACCAAGACACCAGTGGCAAACACACACATACACATGCACGCCCCGCCTCCCCTCCAGCTGATCTGGGGCAGGTTGTAAAAGCGACGAAAGAAAAACTTTGAGAAACCACTCCAAAAGCAAATTCCCCCCCCCCCCCCAAAGCCCCCCCCCCCCCCCCCGACCACGCTGGGTTGTCCTAGGATTGCTAGCAATTACTGACCTTTAACAGATACACAATACACACACAGATAGGAACTACATACTACACAGCAAAAAGAGCTACCTTTATATTACCTCCTGCAGGATCTTGGAACCATGGCGTCGCAACCTCAGGCTGCTGCATGGAATTCTTTATATTGCCAGCAGGAAAGAATTCCTTGCAGGATGTTTCTGATCCGGAGGAAGGGCACCAGGTTCTCTTGTCCCATCTGGGTGTGCCGGAATAACTGTTGCCTTTGGCCCAACCTGGAAATTAAACTCGAGATAATTTTAGTAAGGAGGTAATATAAAAGAGGATCTTTATTTAAAGGGTTTCAGGGGCAGTTATGGAAAGATGTCCACAAAAGTCCACCCACACGGGGTAAATACAGTTTTATAGGTTTTAGGAAATTAGCATAATTGGTAAAAAGCACCAATTAGGAGGACAAGTGGTGATGCAATTCTTCCCCAGGTCAAGCCCCTTCTCTGGAGCCCCCCCTTCAGCACTCACTGTACTTTGTCCATGAAAATGTATCTTGAAGAGTTGTTCTCAACCTTGGTTCCCAGAAAGAACCAAGATAGCATTGGGGCCTTGTACCTCCCAGGGCTTGGAGCTCTGGAATTTGTTGTCTTTCTGCCTAGGGAAAGGCCATGGAAAAGTACTGGGAAAATGAGTCACTAATACAATAGGCTACAAAGCTACAAATATATGTGCGAAGAATACAGAGAACATAGAAAAAAAAAAAGGCAAAACCCAAACCAGCATCACAATCATAATATTAAGGAAATGCTTTTATTGTGAATGTAATATTTCACTCTTCAACAGTGGCAAATAATCTTCCACATTTATTCTGGACCTCCAAGCTGTAAAATAAAAGCATATAGTTAAATGTATTCCACTAAAATAATGGAAAATGGAGATGAAATATTTTTCAATGTTCTAGATTAACAAATCGTTTTAGTTTTAATTCTTGATTTAGACATTGATTTTTAACCTGTATAGAAACATACACAGAGTGTCAAAGTATCAGTATCTACCCATAAGAACTCAATTTTTTCAGGGGAGAATACAAAAAGATCAATACCTGCAACCTATATTTATAGCTTCTTCCAGTTCTCCCACTCTGAAGAAACATGTCTCTTACTCACTTTAGAAAGGTCTGATAAACACAGCACTAGCAAACAGAAGTTTTAGAATTATTTTCACTGCCCAAATTCCAAAGCAAAAACAAACCCAAGGTCAGCCATTACAATCTTTATGAGAAATCAGAAAGGTACTCAATGCATTATTTTGCTAATGAAATTATTTTACAATTTACCTCACCATTACAAAATTTATGCTAGAGGTCAAGGAGCATATTACAATGCAAAATGATTAATTTTATTTCTAATTATAATACCATACTGATATACATGAAGGAAAAGTGATTTACTCTATTAATATGATCACACTGTAGGTGTCCTTATAATTTAACAAAGCTATGTGTCTTTTAATTTCAAACTCACACCCGTCTCTCCAGATCTTCATATTTTGTGCATTCTCTCTTTTTAAGCATCGGTGTTTACAACTGAAAATTGTTACAGAACAAAAGCAGGTTTTTCTTGCCTTTTATGTACAATGGCATATTTGAAAATATTGCAGAAAATATTTATATCAAGTTTAATCAAATGTTTCTACTACTAGAAATACAAGCAGTAACTTACTAATACATAATTTATACTAGCTCGAGGAATATCTTAGACTTCAGTCGCCTGGTAATAGCCTTTGCTGGTCTAAGAACAGACTCTTGTGCTCCTGTACAGCATATTCAAATTACACGTTAAACAGCTGTTACACAACAGGTAGTGACTGTGATTAATGTAGGCTATGACTATCACAAGCTGTCTGCATAGCTGTATCTCTCTAATTAGTGACACCACAAGCTACTAATTAGTGAGTGTTGGGTACCTTGTGTATTAAGATTTTGTAGTCTGGGTACTGTGCATCAAAGCGGTGAAAACTCCGAGTATACACTTGCCCAAGAATTACAATGTAATATCGTATTTTAGACTTGGAAAGAGGTGTAGAAATAAGATAAATACTAGGCAAATACAGACAATACACAACAATAAATGAAACTTACTTGAATATAATCAATCTCTTCATCTGACATTAGTTTTCGTCTGTATTTCTGAGGTAAGGTTCTTGTTGATTCAGAAGTGTCTGGTATACCTTGTACTCTCCTAACCGGTGAAATATTTTGAAATCCTGGTGATCTGCCTCCTACAGACTCCTGTGCTTTTGAAGCACCAAGAGATGGCATACTTGTTTGTAGAGATTCCAGTACTGAAATCCAGATTGCAAAACCATTACAGAAATATAACAAGACTGTAAAATTAATTAGTGAGCAGCCAAGAAAAGTTACCAGTTATTGACAATGTTCTTCATTATAAAACATAATCAAAATAATTAAAATAATTTAAAGATATTCTACTTCTCACAAGCTGTTTTTATTGTTAAATATACCAAGGACATGGTGAAAAAAGTTCTGAAAGTAAAAGAAAGCATATTTGAGTGGCAGAAATACAGATGTGGAAACAGAAGATAAATCAACATAGATCCTAACAAAGGCTTTTTCACTGGGAAGCTGTACTTGCAGAAGCAGCGTGAAGTATCAAATGTGTGTGTGGAGGGGATTATGTAGAAAGATAACTAACATCCAACTAAGATGATGCTTTTTGTTTACTGCAACTGTAAAGACAAACAAATGAAAAGGAGATAGAGGCTTAGAGAAAGAAAAAGCTCACAACTACGGCATACCACAAAATGTAATAGAATGCTATACCCATTCTTAATATTACAAAATGGTATCAAGAAAGTAAGGTCCCAAAGAGAGCAAGGAGGAAGAGAACCCATCAAAAGGAGCAGAATCTGAACAGGGAGCATGCCATTAAACTGAAATTTTAAAATTTAAGAGCAAAAGGCAAAGGGAACAGAGGATGAAAACAAAAGAAAACAACACACAGGTGATAATAGCTTTGGCTAGTAATGACTACAAAGTATTTTTAAGAAGTAACATACCTTATAAATTTAAAAAAAAAAGTTTCTCCAAATTTCTTTTATGTACCAAATAAATATTTAGAAATTTGCCTAAGATTTTCTTCTATTGTATTTCTTAAAGTCTGAAGTGTATTTGCAATAGAAGCATTAGCCAATCAAAAACCTAAAGTCAAGATTAAAAAATACCTGACCTAATACTGCTGTTGCTTAAGCTCAGATACAGTCCCTACTACAGTTTTCCCTTCCCTGTTTGAGATCATCATGTTGCAGTGGTAATATGATAATAGAATTTGGTTGGCCTTTAAAGCACTCACATCCCTATAAGTATAGTCTTGATCTGCAGAGCTGTGTGTAGCTATGTAGAAGCAACATTCTGGTATGGTGAAACAGTTATTGCTACAGCATTCAAGCAAAGTGAAGTAGATTGCAATTCACTAGTGAAGCAGCAGAAATTAATGTATAAAGGTCTAACATACTTAAAATATCTAGCCACAAAAATCTTGTGATGCGAAGATAAGCATAAGCTAAGTAATATGTTTTTAAGCCTTTGAGAAAGCAATTCGCTGGCATGAAAGGCGGTGCAATTGGCTGAACTGGGCACAACATACAAAATTCTGACTGAAAGTTATTGCAGAATATAGTTCCTGAAGAATTCACAAGTAAGTCAGAAGTGGCACTGCTGTTCATTGTAGATACTTTGCAGTGTTAATGGATAAACTAAAAGTTAAATCCTAAATATAATGCTGTGGCAAATACATAGTATGGTATAATTTCTAAACAAGTGAGAATAACAACACAGCTTCTTAAAATCTCTACTACTTTAGTTTCAAATGCTTTATTGACTCAAAAGGAATATTAAAACAACATATAGCTCATTAACTTTGATGTTCTAAATGTAACAGTATTGAGGTTCCTATAAATATGAACGTAGCTATAGGTGTAAAAATTAATGTCAAAGATTGCAATGAAGTCAATTTTTTCTCAGCATTAATTATTAGCACAAAGAAACACTTCTTAAAATGTACAGTGGAATAGCTCTTAGCCATAAATCAGGGTTTTAAATACCAACACTATCACACACTCCAATTAGGAAAAGAAAGGATGAGGAAAATGCAACATCATTTTCTGCAAAGATCACTAAATACCTAAGGCTGTTTCAAATTCATTTGGACACTATCACTTCAGGCAAATATTAGTATTTTCAAAAATGTGACTTCTTATATAAGTAGAAAAACATCACTAGAAATCTTTGTGATTCTGCCTTGACCAAAAAATAAAGGCATGCATGTATTATTTATATTCTCACAGTTGTATAGAGTCTGAAAAGGAAGCCTTCAAACTAAAACAACGATTCAGAAATCCTGCTCAAAATCAGTTGAGATGCATAGTCAAAGCAGAAAAATTGTGTGCCGATTCTTATATACAACAGTTTATGCAAAGAAATATGGCATAAGTTGTATCTATAGATGAAATACTTACTTTTAGGTCTGGGACTACTTTTTCTGTCTGGGAACTTTATTAAGGGAGTATGTGGCTTGACTACCTAGAACAAGACAATGTAGTAGGAGAAATAGGGAGCATAAAATATACTTCTAGACAAACATTAATAAAATGGAACACACAACAAATTAAACAACCACTTCTATAACTGCTGTTTTGTGCACCAGTACTGTGATAAAACTACTACTTGAATTTTATTTTTACCCAAGGAGAAATTTCACCTTTAAAGGCACTACCCCACCCTAGTGTTCAGAACAGGAATAAGCATTCTCTTCCTTTTCTCGCAGCAATCAGTGTGTATGCAGAAATAACTACTACAGTAGCAAAAATGGAATTACGAAGTTTTAGCATGTGAAATTGCTAGCAGTGCTCTTTACCTGTATATATTTGTTCAGCTGGCTGGCTGGGATGGACTAGTTCCATTAAGAAAAAAAAACCCTATACATTATAACGTCTGGTATTCAAAGCCACTGTGCTTAATTTTTAAATATGTCTTTTCAAGAAGACTCTATGTTTCACCTTTGAAGGGAAGAAGGATGGCTTAGAAACGAGATACTGATTAGCGCCCTCCCCTCCTGAAGAGCGACCGAAAAGGGGCAGCCTGCAGACTGCTCAGTAACATCCTTTGGTACCAGAACCAGGCCCCGCCGCACCCTTCTTCCCCCGCGCCAAGGACACCAGCCTCTCCAGCGGCGCCTCGGGCCCCAGCGGCCGCGCGCGAAGCGAGGCCTGCCACCCGTGCCAGGTTCCAGGCTCCAGGCTCCCGGCCCCAGCCGCCTCCCGGTCCGCAGGCCGCGCACCACTACCTGTACGACTCTAGTGACAGCCGCCATCTTACTGCCCATGGTTACGCCATATCCCAGTGCCTGAGGAGCAATACCAGGCCACGCCCACTATGAGCGGGGCCCAGAGAAGGGGCTGTTTGAGGCAGTGCCAAAATACAAATAAAATAAAGGGGCAACACATTAAAATTTAAAAATCGCTTCAAGGAGCTCTGCATTTTATTTGAATTTGATCAAGACACAGCCAATCCACATTTTAAAAGCTGGTCCTCACTTATAAAGAGTGCCGATGTTTTAATTTAACATATTACTTTGGTGAGTTGACCTTGGCTAGATATCAGATGCCAGCCAAGCTGCCTTATCCCTTCCCTCAGCAGAACAAGGGGGAGAAAAAGACGACAAAAGGCTCATGGGTTGAGATAAGGACAGGGAGATCACTCAGCACTTACCATCACAGGCAAAACAGACTCATTTGGTTCTCAGCTGATATCTTCCTGATTGCTGATACTTCTTTTTTATTCTCCACAGAGCACTTGCAGTTTGATTTCCAATTATTTCGATTAATGCTGAAATATTCACAATTGCTTTTTCCAATTCACTAACTCCTAACCAGGGGATAAACCATCTGGCAAAGGAATGGAAAGATGTTGATCTCTTTATAAAAGGATTGCTAATTCTTTTGGTTTATTTTAGATCAGCCTTCAAATTCTTGGTAACTGTAATATTTGGGATTATGGCTCCTAAAGTGCAAATACCCTTGTCACCAAAAATCGGGAATAAAACTCTAACACTGTAATTTCCGTATTAGAAAGCAGCATCACTTTTATTTACAATGCCAGGCATGAGGGGGATATTTCCACCTAACCCATGCACCACAGCTCACTAACAAACTGGCTTAAATCTATGTAACTTATACATATTCAGTATATTTTTTGAAACTCACACATATATGCTAAACATCCTTGCAAATTCTTTCACATATTTAAATCACTTCTCAGATTTTATTTACATTAGAGTAGGGGTCTTTTGAGGGTCTCTGATGGTCATATGGGGAACATCCCATTCCTCAAATTATCCTCTTTTTGGTCACAAGCCTCCAGAAAAAGTTTCTTCTCTTTGAATTCATCCCAGTGATGTGATGTGGCCAAGATACACCTTCTTATCAGTGTTGCTCAGGCCCACAGTCATTAGGGCTAAGATAACCACTTGCACACATTAATACAGGACTAAGCACTGTTGGTTAAAGCTAAATTAATTCACAAGACTTAAACACTATTTCTTACAATTAAATATTTTCCCAAAACCCTTCCAGTTCTGAGGTAAAGCCTTTTCACATAACAGTTAACCTGAGCAGGCCCAGGCCTGTTCAGTGCTGCACCAATCCCTTGGCCACAGGATAAACTCAACCAGCTCATGGTAACAAAGGAGCCCAGATTCAGCTTAAACTTGATACTGGTGATTATGCCACTTGCATTCCATTGCCTTTATCTGAAAGTGCAGCATGAATTCTCATGAAAACATAATTTCTTGTTTGCTTTTAAGAAAATCTGATCACACTACAGTTCATATGGTTTCCTACAAAAGTAATGTTGACACAATCTACTTTGTCTAGTCCTTTTTGGGGGATAACGTCTGTTTATACATGTGCTAGGGTAAGGTGATGTCTTCAGATTCCACTCCTGATCTTTTTCTTCTTGATCTATATTAAATGAGGTACTTACCCACAACATTGTCCATTTTATATCAGTGGGGATTGGAACTCCAATTAAATGTATTCCTTTTCCTGAATGTTCAGGCATATGAGCACATATCCAACAATCACTCAGATTAGCTCTTTGTTACTTCCTACATCAATTTCAGGTGGAGACTGAAGCGCTATTAGTTTTCCAGACCTGATCTCAGTGGGATTATTAAACTTAGTCCACTTAACAAGATAAATGAGAGTTAAAACTTCATACTGCTTTGAATAGAAATATACAAAATTTAATACAAATGGAAACACAAACACTGTTGTAAAATAACTTCATTCACACATGTCGTGTTTGATAATGACCAAACGCCAGGCACCCACAAAAGCTGCTTGCCCACCCTCCTATGACACAGCTGGGCAGAGAAAAAAATTAAACAAAGGGTTCATGAGTTGAGATAAGGACTGTGAGAAAACACTCCAAGGGCAAAACAGGCTCAACTTAGAAGTCCAAAGTGAAGTTGTTAGCGTTCAGGAGCACGTAATCACGGAATGATTATATGCAGGTGCTTTTATTGAAGAGCTCTGGGTGTCAGGGGTGCACAGACCCAAATCTGACCTGACATGGTTTCGAGCTGAACATGTTTTATATTCTATCGTTATATAACTTACATATTAATTATTAAACTTACATTGTTCTATTGTATACATTTATTTCATCCAAGCATGGATTTCTCGTGATCCCCCTCAAACCCCTAACATAGTTTCCCATGATTCTTTAAAGAATAATTATATCTAATCATAACTAACAATTATATAATTTATCATATACTGACTACACAGGTGCAGTTTCACATGATCTAGCAAATACAAGGCCTAACATTTCCCAGGGCCTACCTTTAACATTTCCCCAGGGCCTACTAAGCCTAACTTTCTTTCTAACTCTCCAAATTTTCTATGATTTTAAAATCTTTTACTATCAAAGTTATTACTAACAGAGTCAGAGGAGGATAATGAGAAGTAAAATAAGCCCTCAAAACCACCTTTTTCCCCCCAACCCCTCCCTCCTTGCCACCAACAGCACAGGGAGACAGGGCATGGGGGTTTTGGTCAGTTCATCACCTGAGATCTTCTTCTGTGGCTCTGGGAGAGAAGTCCTTTCCCTGTGAGACCGTGGGGTCCCTTTCCACAGAAGAGACTTCTCCATGAACTTCTCCAATATCACAAGCAGTAGTCCTCCCAAATCTACTGCAACATGAGCCCCTCCCATGGGCAAACAGTCCTCCCTAAACTGCTGTGGTGTGGGTCACTCTTCCACAGTGTGCAGTCCTCCAAGGACAGGCTGATCCAGCCTGGAAGCAAGGGCCCCCTCTCTCCATCAGGTCTCCCACTGGATCACAGCCTCCTCCAGGCATCCATCTGCTCTGGCATGAACACCTCCCTCACAGGCTGCAGGTCAATCTCTGCATCCCCCATGGACCCCCATAGGCTGCAGGGGAACAGCCTGATTCACCATGGTCATCACCACAGCCTGCAGAGGAATCTCGGCTCCGGCTCATGGAGCACCTCCTCCCCCTCCTTCTTCACTGACCTTGGTGTCTCCATGTTGTTTCCCTCACATGTTCTCACCTCCTCTTCTTTGGTTAGGAAAAAAAAACTGTGCCCCACTTTGTTTTGATTTTCTTCTTGAATATGTCATCACAGAGGCATTACCATCATCTCTAACTGGCCCAGCCTTGGCCAGCAGAATGTCCATCCTCAGAGCCATCAGGGACTGACTCTGCTGGACATGGGGCAGCTTCTCACAGAAGCAACTTCTGTGGCCCCTCTGCTACCAAAAACCAGGCTGTGCAAAACCAACACAACATGTTATTTCCCAATGACTCACAAAGTCCTCTCACGTACAGTTCATCTGGGATAGTAATTAACTTTAATTGTAGAGGTCCAGTTGATTTACTTTCCATTCAGGCTTTGGTGCTGCTTCAAGTCTGCTGCAATGAATCCATGTACAGATTCTGACAAGCTTGGCTGCTGTATGGATGGTTAACAAACCTTGAAATGGTTCTTTCCAGCTTCCCTTTAAAGATTCATCATTCCAGGTTAGAAGACACACCCAATCTCCTGGTTGAAAGGGATGCACTTAGACATCCAAGGTAACAGGTGATCCTAAAACAGCAAACCTATGCAAAGATGAGAGGTTTTTTTCCCAAAGATATTACATACTCGCACAAATTGTAGTTCCCTGTTATGTGACTTTCCTGGGTATAATCACAGCCTGATATGATCTCCCATAGAGTATTTCATATGGGCTTACCTTTTCCTTAGAGCTTGGATGAATTCTAATTCTCAGCAATGCCAGGGGAAGAGCCTGTGGCCACTTAAGTGATGCTTTCTGACAAATTTTACTCATTTGCCTCTTTATGCTCTGATTCATTATCTCAGCATTCCCACTAGATTGTGGTCTCCATGGAATATGTATGTCCCACCTTATTCTTAATGTTTTGGACAAAGTTTGTAAAATTTCAGCTTCAAACTGGGGTCTTCTGTCTGATGACATTCCTAATGAAACCCCAAATCTGGGTATTATTTCTTTTAACAATATTTTAGTTACCTCTTTAGCTTTGTTGGTGTGACAGGGGAAAACTTCAGGCCAACCAGAAATGGTATCCACTAACACCGGTAAATACCTATATTTCTGTTGTCGAGGCAATACAGAGAAATCTATTTGCCAGTAATGTCCTCAACAATTTCCTTTCTTTGTAATTCCTGGAGGTGGTAATTTATTATTTTGTAGGAGTTATTACCAAGATGCATTTTTCAGCTTTTGCTATTTTATTTTTCCTTCTGACAATTCCAATGCCTTCTGTAAAACAATAAGTTCAGCCATCTGTACAGAAGCAGGCAAGGGGCACAACCTCTGAGTTACCAGAGTATCTGGATTTGTTATGGGAACATTCTTTAAATCCTCTCTCTTAGAGAACCCTTGTTCAATGGTTTGTAAACAGTCATGTTGTAATTCCTCTCCTGTTTTCTGAGGATCTAAAAACATAGATGAATTAAGTGCAGAAGTTACTTTGAGTTTAACATTGTCTTGTTCCAAAAGAACTTTATATTTTAGCATTCTGCTAGCAGACAACTAATGATTTATTTCCATTTTTGTTCTAAAACAGTTGTAAGCATGTGTAGCACATAGACAGTGATCTTTTGTTCCAGAGTCAATTTTTTTAGCTTCTTGAATCAACGAAACTGTAGCTGCCACTGCCCTAAGGCATGTAGGCCAGCCTTTACTGACATTGTCCAATTGTTTGGAAAAGTATCCCACAGCTTGTTTCCATAATCCTAACTTTTGGGTCAACACCCCCAGGACTAAATTAAGCCACTCATGTAAAAAGAGCTCAAAGTGTTTCATTAAGTCCAGCAACTCCAATACTGGTGCAGACATCAAAGCTTTCTTTAAAGTGTTAAAAGGAGACTTACAGTCAGAATTTCAGTGTAATACTGTTACCAAAAATTCAGTAAAAGTTAAAAAATTCCTTAAAACCAATGTAGCATTAAGAAGTAAGCATTCTTTATTCGGCTGTATGCATGAGGGAATATTTCCTCTGAAATATTGTGCATGATGAGTACAGAAAAACTCCTGCTTCTATACTGTGTTTTACATACATATTCTTTGATTTTCCGAGAATAAACATACATATAATAATTTCCCCAAAATAATTAACATATGTTCCCTCCCCTTTACACATGTTTTTCTGTCCTGGAGGTCTCTTTGGTGGGTCCTGGTGGTTGGCGACCCCAAAGTCATACCTGACTGCCCAGTGAACTGGTAAAAGTTGGCACAACTGGGCTGGTTGCTTTCCAATTCTCCTTCTTACACAATGGGCATTGTGCAGTTCCATAGATCAGTGGTTTTTGAAATATAAGCATTGTGTTAGCCCACCAGGTGCAGAAAATTTTTCATCTGGCAACATTCCTCCCACTGCCCCTTGAGACTTGTGAAGCTTGTCTTCCCTTCAAGCCTTCATAAGCCTCACTTTGCTTTTTTACTAACATCATATAAGTTCCTTATGTTGCATTAGCAGTCATGTTTTTTATGCAGCTTAAAACAAGCATCATAATCACAATTAGTACTATGATCACAATTATACTTTGTAAAAGTGAGGCCACCCAACCAGTCAGAGAAAATCCAAATCCTTTAAATATATTGTTTAACCAGTTATGTTCTAATTCTGCCCTTAATTCTCTGCTACATACAACAACCAATTTTATCTCTCTCTATCTGATCATCCAATTTAGCAGTCACATTTGGAATGTGCACACAACAAGTATTGTTGTTTAAATTCAAATAACCACATACTCCATGTAACAGCAATAGGTCTAAAGCCAATCTGTTTTGTAAGGTCATTTTAGTCGTGGCTTGCAATTGTTCATTTATTTCAGCAAACCTCAATTGAGTTGCATTTGCTAAAGTTGCCATTTGTAGAGTCAAATTGTGTATGGCCAGCCTGTTCCTGAAGGTGGATATTTGCAGAGTAAAGATGGATTCTAAAATCCATCCCACTATGGTTCCTTTACAGGGGTGTTTCCAAGTTTCATCATGTTTAACTTTTCCCCATAGTCAGGTTCCCAATGGTGACTCCTTCCACAAGGGGCATAATGTTAATACTCCCAGTGTCCGTTGTGCTCGTGACTCTACCAAGGGCAAATGTGTAGTCCAAATTCCATTACTTCCCACCCATACTGTGGGTCTTAATGATTTTATCGTGTCCTGCTGACAGTCGATATCTCTCCAAGTCTCATTGTTTATTAGGTGAAACCAGGTGTCATTAAGAAAGGTAGAATCATTTATACAAACACATCCCAATCTTAGAACCTGTGCCACAGTCATGAGCCACTGTACCTCAAGATTCCTACTAGTACAAGTGAATATTTGTGTGCAATTCCACTTTTCCTTTGCCCTTAGATCTTTTTGCCTTGACCTTATTAAATCAGAATATTTTATACTGACCTGTAAGGGGTCCTCTGGGAGGCCCGGACTCCCTTCCCAGTCTAGACACCAGTGAACTGGCTGGATATATTCCCATTGTCCTGTTTGAGGGCTATTCCATATTTCTGGTATTTGACATCCCCAAGGAGTATTAGTGCAATTTGTCAGTCAATAGATATTTCCTGAGGTTATTTTCAGATCTGGTTTTGAGATATTACAATTCTCAACAGTATTGTCATGGTTTAACATACTTTGGTTTTTAGTTAAGGAAAAAATTCACCAGCTACAGAAGTGATTCCCTGTAAGGACCTTGGCAGCTTCCTTTGGACCTGACAGAACCAATCAGCTGGCTAGTTTTGAATACTGACACCCTGTTAAACCACTTAAGAAAGCTGAACACGTCTCTGTGAAATCACATTTAAAATCTAACAAACCCCGGGAAAATCTCTCTTGCTTAAGGTTTTTGAACAGGTAACTGGACACTGGCTGGGCCAGGCCCTGCTCTGCCTAGCAGCCCATGCAGCCTGATGGGGCCAGGCCAGGCCCTGTTCTGCTGCAGAGCTGGCCAGGTCAGTCTGTGCAGCCAAGAATCTCAGCTGATATTCTGCTATGGCTGGAAGGCCAGGCCGGTTCCACTTGGCTTCAGGTGGAGCTGAGCTGGGCTCCGCTCCAGCTGCAAGCTGCCGAACCATCCTGCTGGCATCATGGAAAATCATGCAGCTAAGAACAGAGGCGGCCCTGCAGCCCCATGCAGAAAGCAGCCCCGTGGCTGGAATTGAATGCAGCAGGGGCTGGAAAACAGCCATGCAGCCAGAGCAACCACCACCTGGCAGAGATCACATGACCATCCCCAGGCCTGGGCGAGATATTAACTCTTTTAGTGCACAGATAAAACTTGCAGACATCAATCCTCTCTCAAGTGAGAGAAAAGCAAAGGGTGAAGACACATAGAGAAAACAACATGGAGACACCGAGGTTGATGAAGAAGGAGTCAAATCCAAGATGGGAGGAGAATGAAGAGATGCCTTAGTCTTGGGCTGAAATTCTCTTGTAAGGCTATGGTGAAGATATAATTGATACATCAGACTTATTTTCCCTGTGATTCATGGAATGCATTGGGGGGATGTAACGTTCTAGCCACAGCTGTGAGCAGAAGCACCAGTGCTGAAGCAAGCAGATGTTGAAGTAGCTGTGATCTAATGAGAAGCTTGAACAGAGAGAGATGAGGGAGATGAAAAACCTGGCCCCAGGGATGGGAGAAGAAAACCTCTGTTCCCGGAGATAAAAGAACTTTTGTTTCTATACTAGAACAGCTCATCCTTAAAATTGCACCCCAATAAGCTGAAATGACCCATGGTGGTAGTTGTGGGAAAACTACCAAACCATGGGAGGAACTTCACAATTCCATATTTCTGGGTGGCTGCTATTCGTGAAAATTAAAACCACAAGAGAATTGTTTATTGTAGAAAAGTCTCCATGGCATGGCAGGAGAGACTCCTCTCCCTAAGTGAACTGAAGAAAAAAAATTTTAGAAGGGGTAAACTGACTGAAAATACCTAATTTTGTCTCTTGACATTGTCAATGAGGAAAAAAAAGAAAAGTTGGAGGGAGGAGAAGTGTTCTGAAAGTTTATTCTGATTTCTTATTATTATTTATCTTTTAGTTCTGTTAATAAAGTTTTCTTTATTCTCTTTAAAGTTTTGAGCCTGCTTTTACCCTTCTCCTAATCCTTATCTCACAACAGAAAATGAGTAAATAATTCTAGTGAGTGCACTGGCGTTTGACCAGCACTAGACGCAGTACAAATATCATTCTTACGTGTCCCTAGTAAGGAATATTCTCCTTCCATCTCTGTCCAATTGTCATGGATGCTATTTCCTTCCCACGTGTTCCCAAATTTTTGTCAAATTGCTGACTAAAGCTCCCTACAGAACTGTATTTTCTGCAGAGGTTGGTGTTGGCAAGCAAGCTGTTATATATAGATTTGTCCCAGTTCGAGACAAATTTAGGAGGAAACGTCCCAAAAGGGTGTCACCTCTAAAGAAGAGTAGGTTTTAGCAACCCCTCCCCCATGGGTTCCCACAGGTCTGAAAGGAATTCCCTTGGAGAAAGTGAAAAAAGAACTGTTTATTTACAAGCAAGTTTCGCACAGGCATGAAAAAAAAAAAAAATGAACAATGTTAAATAATAAAACCTCTCACTGTTTCTAAGAGATTCAGAGTCCTTTCTGTAGGTGTGGCTCAGTACTCTCCTGATCTGGAGCTGGACAATGTTCTGGTGTTTCAGACCACAGAAAAGCTGAACAGTTCCAGAAGAAGAAAAAGAAAAAGAAGCCACAGTCCCAGGAAAAACCTCTCGTCTCAGCTAACAAATGAGAAGCTAGCTTAAAAAGCAATGAAAAGCTCATTCTCTCTCGCTGGAGAAAGAAAACCCAGAGCTGGGAAAAAAACTGAGTGGCTTATCTCTGTTTTGAACACAGGCGCCAAAAGAATTCTATCGCTTCCCCCCCTTCTCTCTCAGATCCAACTTAAAGGCACAGGGCTCATATCTGGCAGAAAGCAGATGATAGAGTATACAAGTGTCGAGCTTTAGTGGGTCTAGGGTCTTCAAAGAGACACAAGCAGTTGTGGGTTGCTATAAGGTTGTTTATTGCATGAATACATCAGTCTCGAAGGCAAAGAGTTCAAGGTGTTAAAGTCCATGCAAAAGCTTTCTGGTATAGAGTCCCAAGTTCCATGCAGGAACAGCAGCAGCAACAGTTGTTCCTAGGCACAGAGTCCAATGTCCCAAGCAGCAGCAGCAGGGACGAGTCTGATGTTCTGAGCAGCAGCAGGGACACAGCCTTCTTTCTTCTTTCTTTTTTTCTTCTTCTGTTGTCATCTTCTTCTTCTTCTTGTGGTTGCTGACGGTCATGGTTGTGGTGGTCACTGTTGTTGATGATGATAATCCTTGCACCCTGCTATGGGGCTTTTTATTTATAAAACATCCAATCAGCTAAAAACACAATTCTAAAACATTCTTTCTAAATCAACCTGAACTTGATTCTAATGTGTGAAAGTAGTATGATAGTATCAGTTCTTACCCAACAAACTACACATATAATATTAGCTATTTATGCAAATGTACTGTTTTCTTACTTAAAATTTACGTGAATAAGTTTATCTATCTACGTGAATAGTTCTATCTATTTGCGCATGTAATTTTATCTGGTTTATGTGAATAATTCTATCTATTCTAGTGGCAAGGTTCTGCTATGTTTTTTTTATGTCTAGGACTAAGTTGTTGAACTTTAAACTAGGCCTTAGGACCTTTACTAGCTAGCACAGTTTCTTAAGGCACTTAAAATGTATTTCTACTTACTTAAAAATATAACTTACACTTCTACTTCATATCTATATGGCTTAATATACCTTAATTTCACTAAAGGCTTTAACAACATTCTCCAAAAGTGACGTAACATATTCAAAGGAGAAGAAGGAAAGGAAAGGCTGAAAAGTCTCATTCCCTGCTCCTCCTCTAACAAACTGAGTGCAATTACTAATAAACCCCCAAAACATGCTACTGGAACTAGGACGCAGGGTAGGATGAAGAAACCATAAACCATACATATCTTGAAGAAACTCATTACCTTTGTAAACTCCCTATAAATTATTATCACTGAGCCCAGCACAATAGCTATTCTAATCTGTGTCCCTCTACTGTAAAAACTACATGTTAGGGACAATACTGGAGCTATTTCCAGATAAGAAAATAAGCTTAGGGACCAGAAAGGTATTAAAACTTCAAACAGGCTTAGGGACTAGAGACACATGAAGGCCTCCACCCAGAGAGACATTATGAATTCAAGCAACATGGCTACTGACTGCTTTATCCCAATACAGAGTAAATGAAAACAAAATGCAATCAGTACAGGTATTTTCTACTTTTTTGGGCCTTGCGCTGGGTGCCAAAAGAAGTATTTGTCCCAGTTTAGGGCAAATTTGGGAGGAAACGTCCGAATGGGTCCCTCTAGAAAGCAGATTCAAGCACCCCTTCCCCCAACTGGCTCGGGAAAAGATTTTCAGTTTCTGAAAACAAACTGCATGCTTCTTTCCCCCCCCTCCCCCCCCCTTCACTTTCAGAACCAGTCTTAAAAGTGCAGAACTTAATATCCAGCATAAACAAAACAGACAGTTGAGGATCCAAGAATCATAAAGTCACCCTAGAACACTAGGCTATATATAGGATTACGTTCTTTCAATCTTGAAGAGCTAAGATCTAAAACGAAACCCCTCCAGTAAGTGCTCTCACACTAATGGTAGACAAAAAGCTCTTCTTGGCTTTTATCGTTGCAGTGTTCATAAATACCACACGATGGCAGTGTGGACTTGCAAAAGAAAGAAATGTACCATTATTAAACCAACCTAAGTGTAGATCCAAAGTTGAAAATGTCTAGCCACTACTTTCAAACAAGACAGAAAGATTTCCATGTGCAAACTTTTATTTGTACCAGACTCAAGCAGCAACATGAATGCCTTCTTAATTATATGTATTATTAAATACTTTTGCTCTCACAAAGTCCAGCTACACAATTGAAAACATCTGGTAAAAATATAGCTCACAAAAGTGACAGGTGAGAAAGCTGTTTCTGGGTGAGAAAGCTGTTACCAGCTCCATCTTCAAATGCACAATAAATAATGGTATTTTGCACTTCTCATCTCTATCTACTATCGTCATTGTACACATTGAGGGAATGCTCCTGTTGTATCGTGCTTTTTGTTTTAT
>JAGGNK010011682.1:0-17146 GCA_017590115.1 Montifringilla adamsi | reverse complement strand
CCCTTCTAAGGATACATATCGTTTATCTGCACACCAGCAGGCCGTTGTATGTCTCCACAGGAGGTCAGCCAAGACATGGAGCCCCTCCAGGGAAAGTCCCCTGGGACACGCCTAGGAGATCCGCTTCCCCACTCTGCTGCTGTGGGGTACAGAGATGATCTCCTGGATGGCTCACCACAAATGATTTGTGGAAAAAAAATCTCCACAACTTGTAGAAGTTGTAAAGCTGGTATGATTTATTTCAGCACTGGACGCGTGCTCCCCAAGGACATGCACACCCCCAAAAATTCCCAAGTTTACTTTATCCCCTAACCTGTTGCATATGCATAAAAGACATATGCATATACACTAAACTGTCTCATCAATTTTATGAGCCTGTGCAGTTTTTCAGTCACATAGTTGTAATGTGGTGTTTATAACCAAGATTCAGGTTTTCTGTCTGCTTCAGCCTCAAGGTCAGTGGGGCCTCTTCTTATCTCTCTTCAGCTTGGATGGTTGTATTCCTTTCTGAGTAGCCTTGAGTCTCTTTTGCTCTCTCTGCAGGCCTTTTTGTGAGCACACAATTTAAAGGACTAAACAAAAATCCAAAATTGGTTTCTACCCCGAGTTAAATTTCCAACCCCCTGTTTCACTCACCATCCACTGACTGATCCCCAACCAGTCCACGAGGAGTGATAGGTACTTCATGGTCAACTCTTTGCAGTTTATATACTGATCATGATGCTCTATGGTATGGAATATCCCTCTGGCCAGTTCAGGTCATCTGTCCTGTCCATGGTCCCTCCCAGGTTCTTGTGCACCTCCTCACTGGCAGAGCATGAGACACTGCAAAGTCCTTGACTCAGGGTAAGCGCTACTTAGCAACAACTAAAACATCCAAGTGTTATCAACATTATTCTCACACTGAATCAAAAACTCAGGACTATACCAGCTACTAGGAAGAAATTGAACTCTATCCCAGCCAAAATCAGGACAGTATCTACCCCTTATTCCAAACTATTTATACCATGTCCAGGTACGACACTTTTGAACACATCCTAGTTAACCACCATCACCTTTCCTGTCTTTTGGTATATACATACAGGTATCATTCCCTTAGTCTATAAACCATCCCTATAAAAGTCTGTTGAGTTAATTTAGTCCATGACCTTGAGCTCCATCCATTATAACAGTCTTTCAGGGTATGAAAGAGGGTATGTGGTGTTGGTTGTATGCTGAAGCCAGTTCTGATTCTATCATCGCTGTGCTTGTCTGGTTTCATCAGTTAATTTTTCATTAATCTGAGTGATTTTTACTGTAGTACCCTTGAAATGGCATATAGCCACCATAGAAGTGATGATATACAGTGTAATATAGTAATTAACGTCATGCAATGTAATTCATTGTTCTAATGCAAGATTAAATTCCCTTAAGGCACACATAGGACTTCTCCATCCTCTCACATTACCTACCAAGTGCACCCAGGTCCTTGAGCAAAAACAGTCCAATGGATAGGTTTGCCTCTGGTTGAGGGTAGAATAACTGTGACTGTTTTTTATGAGCACTATGGGAATTTTATCCTCTTCTACAGTACATACAAGTTTTCATTGGGCAGAACCAGCCCAATTGGAAGATCCCCTGGGGTTGACTAAACAGGTGACTTTTGCTAAATGTGTATCCTAATGTTTGAAGGTCCCACCACCCATTTATCTAGGTGTAGTCTTTAAAAGTCCATTGCATCATTCAATTCTTTCTAGAGGCTGGTGCACGACAGGGAATGTGATACACCCACTCAGTGCCATGTTCTTTGGCCCAAGGGTCTATGAGCTTTTTTTTGGAAATGAGTTCTGTTGTCTAACTCAATTCTTTCTGGAGTACCATGTCACCATAAGACTTGCTTTTGAAGGCCCAGGATAGTATTCTGGGAGGTGCCATGGGGCATGGGATATGTTTACAGCCATGCAGTAGTTGGTTCCACAATTGTAAGCACATGGCGCTTGCTGTTACTGCTTTGAGGGAGTCTCATATAGTTAATCTGCCAGGCCCTCCCTATATTTATATTTAAGCCATTGTTCTCCATACTACAGCTGCTTTAACTACTTGGCCTGCTTAATTGCAGTGCACGTTTCACATTCATGGACAACCTGTGCAATAGTGTCCATGGCTAAGTCCACTCCTTGATCACAAGCCCATCTATATGTTGCATCTCTCCCTTGATATTCCAAGATGTCATGGGCCCACTGAGCTAGAAATAATTCACCCTTGTGTTGCCAGTCCAGATCTAACTGAGCCACTTCAATCGTAGCAGCCTGATTCACCTGTTGGTTGTTCTGATGTTCTTCAGTGACCCAGCTCTTGGGTACATGAGCATCTACATGATGTACCTTCACAACCAGTTTCTCCTCCTAGACAGCAATAGCTTCCCACAATGCAGCAGCCCAGATGGGTTTACCCCTGTGCTGCCAGTTATTCTGCTTCCATTGCTGCAGCCACTTCCACAGGACATCTAGTGGTTTGACCTTAGCTGAGTGCCAGGTGCCCACCAAGCCACTTTATCACTCCCCTGTCCCAGTGGGACAGGGGAGAGAGAATAAGATGGAAAACAGCTAGGAGGTTGAGATAAGGCAGTTTACTAAAGCAAAGGAAAACAACAAGCAAAAATTTGCACATGCTGAAGCAAAGGGAAAAGTTAATGTCTACTTCCCATCAGCGAGTGGTGTTCAGACACTTCCCGGGAAGCAGGGCTTCAGCACACATAGTGGTTGCTTCAGAAGGCAAACAGTGTAGAATAGCAAATGCCCCACCACCCCCGTTCCTCCTCTTTCCCTTAGCTTTTATATCTGAGCTGACATCATATGGTATGGAATACCCCTTTGGTTAATTTGGGTCAGCTGGCCTGCTTATGTCCCCTTCCAGGATCTTGCCCACTCCCAGCCCCTTGATGAAGGGGGCAAGGAATGTTAGAGAGACAGCACTGCTCAGCAGTAGCCAAAACACTGTTGTGTTCTCAACACCTTTCTGTCTCCCAATGCAAAGCACAGCACTGGGAGGACTGCTAAGGAAAAATGAACTCTCAGTCAGACCCAATACAGCCAGCATCCATGAATCAGTATAGAGATAAAGTATTGGACATTTTTCTTGTTTCAGTGATGTCTAAAGCCAGCTGGAGAGCTTTCACCTCTGCAAACTGACTCAACTTGTCCTTCAGCAGTTTCTACAACTTCTTGTAGAGTACTTCATACAGCTGCCTTCCATCTCCAATGCATTCCTACAATACAACAGGATCCATCAGTAAACAAGGCATATTGCTTCTCACTTTCTGGGAATTTATTATATAGTGGGGCCTCTTCAGCCTTGTGCTGGTTTTGCAATAATTGATTTTTGGTGAAGAGGGAAAAAGCCACAGAAGTGATTCTCTGTGAGGAGCTGCTAGCAGCTTCCTCCGTGCCTGGCTGTCTTCATTTACAAGGCAGGTGTCTGCTAGGGAAAGCAGAAAGCCTCTTTTGGAATGGGGAATGTAAACCCCCTCCCTCTGAATTATTGGAATTTTGAAATTAAGGGGCTTTCAGGCAAAGATATGGGAATAGGAATAACAGTTCCTTACTAGTATGTATAATAAGGCAAATAAAACAACAACTACAGCATTAGTAATAAACAGAACCAGGAACCCAATAACAGCCTTTTTAGCTGTGGCACTTTCCCCTTTGGTGTAGTTACAGTCACAGTCGGCAGAGGTGCTGGCAGGCTTCTGGTGGACAGGGCAGGTGCAGTGATCCTCATGCGGCTGCAGGGGATGCTTCGATGCGGGCTGGGGGAGCACGTGGCAATGGCAGCTGGGTCAACAGGAAGGGATGGAAGAGAGGTTTTGCTCCACAAAACCCTGGGCCAGCCGATCCTGGTGTTCCTAGCAGGACTCTTGGAAGCAGCAGGCTGGAACGGTAGGGATGAGCAGGAATCCCGGGGCGGTGGATGAGAATGTATCAAAACTCCACAGCAATAGCTGGAACCTGTGGGATGTCTTGGTAGGGCAGGGGGATGCAGGGCCCAGCAGCAGAAGAAAGGTTCCCCGCTGGGTTATGGTGGTGGCAGCGAACTCCTTTCCTCAGCTGCAGGTCTGACCGTCCTCCTCCAAAGCCCAGCAGCAAGAGAGCGACTGCCCCCAACCCCATCTCTTTTACCTGCCCCCTATTCTCGAGCTATGTCTGCCCCCTCCAAGGAGTTCCTCCTCCTGCAGTCTCAAGCATCCAAGCCATCAGTGCTTCTTAGCAACTCAATGGGGAAAAATTCCACATGTAACAAGGAAAACCAGAGAAAACCCAACCCCCAACACTGGCAAAACCAATCGCTGGCTAGCTCTGAGAATTGGCACACTGCTAAGCCAATTAGAAAAGCCAGAAATTTCTCTATAATAACATATTTAAGAACAAAAAAAGTCACTGAATGCTCTCTTGTTCCCTGCCCTCTACAGCGGAGTGGGGGACCGGCCGGGGCCCTTTCCTGGAGGGGGCCGCTGGACCCCGTCCTGGCACAGCTGCCAGGCCATGCTGCCGGGTGCGGCCGCAGTTGTCTCAGCATGGCTCACAATGGACTTTATTTACTTAGCTGCTTTTAACCAGCCATGCTGCAGACAGAAAGACAAAAGCAGCAGCAGCACCTTTTATTTTTTTGGCGTCCCGCCTGAAGAGCAGGCGTGGAGTGAAGCCGGCAGCTAGCGCGGCTTTTGCAGTGCTGGCGGAGACCACGTGACCAAGAGAGAGAAGCACGGCGAGCGATTTCCCCAATTGCGGAACCTGGACAAGATTAACCTTTCAGCACTGCAGAGCTCTATAAAAACTGTTTCAATTGATAGAACTTGAGAACAAATGAACCTACGAACACCAATTCTCTCCCAAGTCAGAGATAAGGAAAAGGAAAAAGTGAGGACACGTGAGGAGAACAATATGGCCACACTAAGGTCGGTGCAAAAGAAAGAGGGGGAGGAGGAGGTGCTCTAAGCGTTGGACCTGCAAGCCATAGTGAGGACTATAATACAACAAACTGTTTCTCTGTAATTCATGAAGTGCATGGGGGGATGCAGCATTCACCCGCAGCCCATGAGAAAAAGACACTTGTGTTGGAGCATGAGGATGCTGAAGAGCTGTGATCTGGTGAGAGGCTTAAACAGAAAGAAAGAGAGCCCTTGCTTTCAGAGGTAGAGGAAGAGGACCCTTACTTTTATACTAGAACAGCTCATCCTTAAAAACTGCACCCCATAAGCAAAATGGCTCATGAAAAGCAGTTGTGGGAAGACTACAAGCCGTGGGAGGGACTTCACGTTGCAAGCAGGTTCCGGGCAGACTGTTAGCCATGAAAATTAAAACCAGGTTGGAAAAGTTCACAGAGAACTGTTTCCTGTAAGAATGACCCCATGGCATAGCAAAAGAGACTCCTCTCCCTAAGCAAACTGAAAAAAAGATCTTAAAAAGTGGCAAACTGACTAAAAATCCCATATTTTGTCTCCCTGCGCTGTCGGTGGGAAGGAAAGAATGTCTGAGGTGGAGGGAAAGGTGTTTAAAAGTTTATTTTAGTTCTCATTATCCTCTTTTAATTCTGCTAATGATTTTTTTTCCTTTATACCTTTTAAAGTTTTGAGCCTGTTTTCCCCTTAAAATGTTTTCTCCTAATCCTTATCTCACCCCATTAGTTTTTTTCCTCCTCCTCTGCATAACTATAGCAGAGGAGAATGAATAAATGATTTTCATAGGTGCACTGGTGTTTGGCCAGCATCAACCCATCACAAGCATGTATTGCTTCCTTCTCTGGTGATGTTCTGAAATCTTTGCCTTCTGGCCAGTCCATGATCACTTCTGAATGGCTGGGGTTCCCTATCCAAGCTCATTTTGTGATCATTGTGACCCACTTCATGTAGCATCAGTTACATGATGTGTAAAACCCTCCCTTTGAACATCCAGATCAAAATTAGTAACCCAGGTACCAGGAGGAGCTGGGCTTTAGTACCAAACACTTCCAAAGCAGCTCAAACCTCTTCATAAACTGCCAATCTCTCCTTTCAGCTGGAGTATCACGGGCATCAGATTTTTTGTATCCCTGACTCCAAAAGCCAAGGGGTTGACTCTGAGTCTCTCCTTGTGCTTTCTGCCAGAGGCTCCATGAAGGACCATTATCCCCAACTGCAGTATGGAGCACAATTTTTACATCTTGCATTGCCCGGACTGGCCCAAGGGCTACAAAATGAACTGTCTCCTGTTTGATTTGTTCAAAGGCTTGCCGTTGCTTAGGGCCCCATTTGAAATCCTTCTTCTGTGTCACTCGATAGAGTGGGCTTACAGTCAGGCTTTAATTTGGAATGTGCATTTTCCAAAATCCCACAAAGCCTAAGAAACCTTGTATTTCTTTCTTACTAATTGGTGGAAACATTGCTTTTATTTTGTTGACCACATCCACTGTCATCTGATTACGTCAATTTTGCCATTGTATTCCAAAAACCTGAATCCCCTGTGCAGGCACCTTTACCTTTCTTTGTTTTCTGGCAAAACTGGCTTTCAGAAAGATTTGGAATATTATCTTCCCTTTCTCAAAAGCTTCACCTAATTTATCACATAACCTGGTGATGTCATCAATGTATTTCAGGCATTTGGAAGCTTCACCCTCTTCCAGTGCAGTCTGGATCAGGCCATGGAACATGGCAGGGCTGTGCTTCCACCCTTGGGCCAGTCGAGTCCAGGTATACTAGATACCCATCCAAGTGAAAGCAAACTGTGGCCTGCACTCTGCTGCCAGAGGGATTGAGAAAAATGTATCAGTGATATCAATTGTGGCACCACTGGGCTGCCTTTGAGTCCAGCTCATACTAAAGTTCCGACATGTCTGATACAACATCACTCAGAGGCAGTGTGACTTCATTCAGGCCACAATAGTCTATTGTCAGCCTCTGTTCTCCATTAGACTTTTGCACTGACTGTATGGGGTTGTTAAAAGGTTAGTGAGTCTTGCTGATCACTCCATGCTCTTCAGTCAACAAATCAGTTTATGGATGGGAGTTAGAGTATCATTTAGTGTGATATTGCTGCTGCTGCACCATTGTGGTAGCAATCGGCAACTCATGTTCTTCAACCTTCAGTAACCCCATAACAGATGGGTCCTCTGTCTTGGTTTGAAAGACAGGTGCCTGACAAGGAAGGCGGGAACCTCCCTTGGAATGGAAAATATGACCCCCTTCTCTCCAAATTATTATAACAAGCACTTTCCCCTTTGGTGTAGTTATGGCCACAACTGGCAGGGGTGCTGTTGGCTCCCAGCCAGGCAGGGCAGGTGCAATGATTCCCCCTTGGCTGCAGGGGGCGCTGTGACACGAGCTCAGCCACCTCTCCATGTGGTAACTGTGGCTCAGCCGGCAGAAGAGATAGAAAAGGGGATTCCTTTGCAAACTCACAGGGGGTAGCTGATCTCAGTGCCCCTCCAGGTCGTGAAATGGACTGTAGCAGGAACCTCGGAGCAGCAGGCTGGAACAGCAGAGGCGAGCACACCTGGGGTGGCAAACAAAGTTTATCAAAAAATTCTGAAGCCATGCCAGGAGCCACAGGGTGTCAGGGTGGACATGGGGTGTTGGGTTAAGGTGTAGCAAAAAAAAGCTCAAAACACCGTCAGAAAACAGCAGGGCTGGGCAGTGGTAGATGGGCTTCTGCAAGCAGCTGCTGCAAGTAGCTGGGAGATGCTCCCTCCAGAGGGAGGGAAGGGGTCGGGTCCCCTTCCCAGTGAGGTCAGGTGTTGAAAAGGTCTTAGTTCAACAGCTGTTCTTGTGAGCAGACACTCACCCACGATAAGGAGAAACAGTGAAGGATGAAAACTCCTCAATGGCAATGAACCCCCCCAAGCAGCAGCAGTCTGGCACCAAAACCACACCTGTCCCCACTTTGATCCCAAGAGCAAGAGAGAGCAAGAGAGAGCAAGGGCCGAGCCCAGCCCCTCACCTCCCAACCAAAATCTCGAGGTATCTGCACTTCCCAGGGGAAAGTCCCCCAGCTAAGAGATGGTAGCAAACTTCACCCTTTCCCCTCCTCCTCCCAGACACATCTTTTGTCTCTTAAGTCTCATAGTTATCATCTCTTAGGCAACATATGGGAGAAAATTCCCTGAGAGAAAGGAAAAAAAAAAAAAAGAAAAGTTCAAACCCCCAACATTATCCTCCAAGAGACCGGGCAAGGTAGGTAACTTCTTAATTTCCTCCATCTCCAGGGCAGCTATACCAAAAGCCCCCCAATAACTGTTTTGGGTCCTTGAAATACCCTCTCTTGAGACAGTCTATGCCAAGGATGCATGGAGCCTTTGGGCCAGTCAAAATAAGGTACCCTTGCCCCTCAGTCCCAGTCAGGCTAATCCAGCCTTCAATAGTCAGTTGTTTGGATCTTCCCATCACTCCAGAAATACAAATGAGTTCTGCCCCTGCATATCAGAGCATCAGGGTACACTGTGCACCAGTGTCTACTAAAGCCTGGTGCTCCTGTGGGGCTGCTGTGCCAGGCCATCAAATCCACACAGTCCAGTAAACCTGGTTATCCCTCTCCCCCACCTGGCTGGAGGCAGGACCCCTCTAGTCCTGGTTATAAGACTCTCTACTTACTTCTTTCAGAAATGGATTTTAATTCCTTTCCATAGGATCAGAAGTAAGATCTGCCCTTACACTCAGCCTGGGAAACTACCCACTGAAGACTGGAGCAGCAACTTTCTTGGAAGAACCCCCATTTGTGATTGTTTTCCCTTCAGTTCATGTACCTGTGCCTCTAAGTTTGAGGTAGATTTCCCATCTACTTCCTCATGTTGACTCTGTCATTGCACAGGTAAAACCACAGGATATCCCTTGGTGTGTACCCTCTATAGCCTTTCTCTTGAGGTCCAGTAGCTTCCTCTGCTTTTGTAATGGGTCTATCTATCTTCATATTAAGGGGGGATTTGAAGGAGATAAAGAATACCCTTCCCTTGCTGCATTATCATAGGGCTCACCCATATATTTCCATCCCATTCTTCAGGGGATGCAATTAATTTTCTAATCTGTACAATATCAGGGAGATTTGGAACCCACATAAGGATCATAGCAACCTTTTTCCCCAATGGTTTGGGGTTTTTTTTCTCCTTCCTGTAACTGTTTTTACAGCTGCTCAGTTTTCAAAGATGGTAATAACTCAGCTGCTTTCCTGCCCTCTATTTCTTCCTTTTTCCTCTCTAATCATTATTCTTCTTAAACTGACAAGCAGCTTCTAGGCAGGTGCCTAACACTTTATGAGTAATGCTTTTGTCTTTTTCATCCTTTATATGGCCTCTGGCCACCTTTAGCTGTTGCTAGACAGCTTTCCAATCATGCTAGTTATCATGAACTCATTCTTCTGAGAATTTGAGACTTGGAATTATTCCATGCTTTTGTAAGTAATCAGTAATATCACTTGCCATCTTGCTAACTACAATGATTTGTTGCAAATGAGTGGTTTAGGCCAATTAAAGAATTGCTGTCAAAGACATCAGCAAAAGCAGGTTTAATATAAATCTGTGAAAGCACAACTTAATAGAGTTCAGTGGCAAGGTTCACTCTATTACTTACTATATGGATGAAGCATACAAAAGAACATTTTTCTGTATTCTTTAGTATAGTATAGTATAGTATAGTATTCTTTAATATAATGTAGTATTATAAAGTAATAAATTAGCCTTCTGAGAACATGGAGTCAGATGCATCATTCCTCCCTGCCACAGGGGTCCCAAAACCACAATACATCAGATTAGAATAAATTTAAAATAATTTACACAGAGATCAGGGATGCAAAAGGGTAAGGGAGATCCTCACATTGATTCACCAGATTCAGAGTGGGCCCCCTTGCTTTCTAAATTCCCAAAAGAGCCTAGGTGCAGCTGAGTCCAAACTTGGTCTCAAACCTAGTCAATGGTTTATGTCTAAGGGATTTTAGCAGCCCTTAATCATTGACTAATTTAACATTTGCAAAGTGATTCAAAAGGATTTACTACAATTACATCAACTTAATTATAGATCTGAGATGGCAACATTTACACTATACTTGCTAGAGGGTATTTGAATCAATTCATGCATGTGCACTGACACAGAAATGCATGTATATCTCTCTATATGTACAAAGGTATCTGTCAAAAATGGGAGTTCAGTGAAATACTAGTGTTGAACACCTTTGCATTTCTCAGTGGGTGAGGGTTGAGCCTTGAGGAGTGGAGCCTAGGCCCTGTCATCAGCTTTTGGCTCCGAGTATCATGAAACTTGACAGTTTGTGAGCTCTGAGAGGTGGTCCACTCAGAGGGATGCAGCCTGCTGCAGCCCAGGAGAACTCAAAGGACTTCATATAGGATTGCTGTTTATAGGCTTACTGGGTTTGTATGGCCATGCTTTGGTAGCGGGGGGGTACAGGGGTGGCTTCTGTGAGAAGCTGCTAGAAGCTTCCTCCATGTCCGGCAGAACAATTCCCTGGTAGTTCCAAAGACACATGTCGCTGGGCACACCTGGGACAATTAGAAATGGTGGTAACACCTCTGTGATAACATATTTAAGAAGGAGGAAAAAACAAGGACATTTTTCAAAAGTCCAGTAACAATGGTGCCTTTCCACTTGGGCTATGATTCATATAAGTAATGTTCCAAGGCTGTCTGGGGAAAACTGATTATCTCTCATTGCCTTTCTTGGTCAGGCAAGGTAAGTTCCTGGTATGGACAGTGCTGCCCGCACGTTAGGCATGCAACGGTTTCTGGTATGGTCAAAGGACACGTCACTGCTGTGGTGGGTTGACCTTGGCTAGATGCCAGATTCCCACCAAGCAGCTCTATCACTCCCCAGCTGGACAGAGGAAACAACTCATAGGTTGAGATAAGGCAGTTTAGTAAAGCAAAAGCGAAAGTTTGCATGCGCATAAGCAAAGAGGAAACAAATAGGTTTATTCTCTACTTCTCACCAGCAAGTGATGTTCAGCCACTTTCTGGGAAGCAGGGTTTCAGCACAGGGAGTGGTTGCTTCAGAAGGCAAACATTGTAAATAATGAATGCCCACCCTACCTTCTTTCCTTAGCTTTTATATCTGGGCTGACATTATATGGTATGGAATATCCCTTTGGTTAATTTGGATCATCTGGCATAGTTGTGTCCCCTCCCAGGATCTTGCCCACTCCCAGCCCCTTGATGAGGGGGGAGTGTTGAGAGACAGTACTAATGCTGTGCCAGTACTGCTCAGCAGTAGCCAAAACACTGGTGTGTTCTCAACACCTTTCTGGCTACCAATGCAAAGCACAGCACTGGGAGTACTGCTATGAGAAAATGAATTCCATCTCACCAGACCAAATACAATCTCCACTCATTCCATACCATTTGCGTCATACACAGATCCCACATAATTTCTATATCTTCTTACTATTCCATTGTATTTACTTCTCATTACTGAAATCCCTTCCTACCAACACATACAACTTAAACTACATCCTTAAACCGTCTTTATACATAACACACATTTTAATTAACTACTATCCCCCATCCTTTATCAGATAGATTTTTTTTTCCCATTTCATGGGCTTCTTCCACCTCTCTAGATATTCAAAAACAGGCCGTGACTTGGGCTCCATTCCATCAGGATGAGTGGTCAGGACAGTAGAAACAATACACCTGATTGCTGGACACTGACACCAGTCTCACTCTCCTTGCTCTAATGCGGCTCCAGGGTTTTTGGGGTCTCCCCGAAAACAGCTGTCATGGGTGTCCTAGACAGCAAAGTCCAGTTAAGCACGACCTGTCCGGGCCCCTCAGGCAGGCTCCAGAGCCACAGGCAATCTTAGCAAGCTCAGCTCTTAAGTGAGATCAGCTCTTTAGTGATTCTCAGCTCATTAGTGATTTCAGCTCTTTGCTTGCTAAGTGCCTTTGGCAGATGCAGGGAGAGAGAGGACAAGTGCTGTATGAGGTTCCACAGAGATGTCTTCATTAGTATCTTCTGCAAAGGGTCTCAGTGACAGCTCTTCTGCCGAGCTGGGCAGAAATAGGGGTTTATATAGGGTATAGGAGTTTTAGGAAACAGTCCAATAGTAAGGGTCGAGGCGAAAGTGACCTATCATCTTACAGAGCGATTACAAGGGTCCAAAGGTGGAAGAGGGACTTCTTAGGTCCAGTCATCATGACTAGGCATTTCCTGTCTTAGGCTGCTGACCACCAGGGAGGCCTTGCAGGCCCTGGGCCTGCTACAACTTCACTTTCTGTATTTAGTAAAAAGGCGTTCCCTATAGTTCTTTTAAAACAATGGAACAGCCATGAGAACATAGCTAATACAATGACAATTACAAGGAAAATCCACAACACTCCCTTAACCAAAGATGCAACCCATCCTGTTAATCCCCATTGACCGAAAAGGTCATTGACCCAGTCTGGGTTGTTTTCTACTTTTAAGTCCTTCACAAGTTCCTTCAGTTTGTGGATGTTTGTGTGGATGGATTCCGAGCATGAAGAGAGATTGAAGCAGCACATCCCTTCGAAGTCTTGGCAGCCGTGTCCATGGGCAAGCAGCAGGAAGTCAATTGCTGCTCAATTTTGAAGTGATGCCTGTCTTGTGGTTTCTTCTTCCTTTAAAAGATTGCTCAGGGCAGCTGATGTAGTGTTGGCTTGCTTACTGAGCCAGCACCCTAGGTGATTTATTTCACCAAGAGCTTTAGCTGTAGCTACCCATGGTAGGAATAGGGAGATAGCAATCTTTTTTGGTATGTTCCAATTGTATAATTTGGGATCGCAATTTTCATCAAATTCAGTGTAGGATCTTTTGTGGCTTATTAATTCACTTTCTTTTTTCCAATCATGTAGCAAGGTGATATTTGGAGTGTGGGTAGAAAGTTTTCCAAGGCTACAGGGACCTCCCTGGAGCCATGAGGGGATCCCAGCCCATACTTGGTCGCCACAGATGAGAAACGTTCCCTTGGGTAATACTTTGGGGTGGAGAGAGGATACAGAGATCACATGAGCAGTGTAATTACACCAACTGGGATAGTTATAGGCTTTGTTAATTGGTGATATGTCTTTTTGGTATGTGTTTTTTGTCTGGTCAATTTCTGGCCAATTATTCTTCGGACGTCTAAAGTAAAATTTGACACAGTATGTTGCCTTGGAGGACCCCAACAGGTCCAATTCTTGGGGTTCCTCTAGAGCATTGGGCAACATTTTTGTCCACTCGTCCCAAGTATCTACCAGGTTGGGTCTCTTACCTGTGGTGCGGAGGAGCTCTGAATTGTAGACGGGCCAGCCATCTGCTACTAAGAGAATCCCTACCAAACATGTGGAAAGTGGGTTATCAATGCTTCCCATGGATAACCACATGTTATCCTGTTTTAATATCCTTGCTAAGGTTACCCAAATGTTATGGCTAGGCTGTGGACTAATCCAGCCAAAGGCATACAGTATGGTGAAGAACATCCAGGCAGCAGTGAGGACAGCACCAACAGAGATATTTTTCATCTTTGGATGGGAATGGGGCTTCTGATAGGGAATATAAGCAAAATTTGTTATCTTTATGTACCTGTCTTGTGTTGGATTCCCCACTCACTGAAGAACTCTTTTAACCTACGAGAGGTATAGGCAGGTCCATTATCTGTTTTGATCTCCTTTGGTACTCCCAGGGTGGCAAAGGCAAGGAGGAAGTGCTTAATGGTGTTCTGTGTAGTTTCTCCTGGATGAGCTGATGCAAATACTGCTCCAGAAAACGTGTCGACCGATATGCGCACATATTTTGACCTCCCAAAAGGTGGGAAGTGAGTTATGTCTGTCTGCCACAGCTGGCAGCTGTTCAAACCTCAGGGATTTACTCTGGTCCCCATAGAAGGTATCTGGTAGTTTTGACAGTTCAGGCATGTGGCGACAATAGCTTTTGCTTGATCTTTTGAGAGCTTGAACATTCTGATAAGGGCAGGCACATTTTGATGGAAAAATGCATGTGACAACTTTGCCTGGGGATGTCAGATTCCCATTTTTGGGTCTTAGGGTCTTTCCATGTCATTACAGACTTGTGGGATGACACTGAGACATCTGTAAAAATGGTTAGAGCTTTGAGAGGTGTTTTACTTTGGACTAATTTTGGGGTCAGATGAAAGGTTACTTCACGATTAAAAAGTTTATGTTTTGGGATATGGATAGAAATTTGGCCTGTATAGCTATCTAGGGCGAACTGGAGATATTCATTGGTCTGGAGCAAATGCTCCAGGTCCCCAGTGGTCAGTGGCAAGTATATGCATGTGAATTCACACCCTGCAAGAGAGTGGATGCGAGTTCTGGCCTTTTTTATTAGATGTCCCATGATTTCTTGGAAGGTGGTAATTGTCTTTGAAGGTTGGTTGTTTGTAAAGAACCATTCCAGTATCAATAAAGGGTCTCAAAGTTGAGTATCCCATTGGAAAATTAGTCCATAGAACCGAGGTGCTTTTCCCAAAATGATGAACTGGAAAGGCAGGCTGGGCTCAAAGTGATAGACTTTGCGTGAAGACAGGACTTCTTTGACCTTGGTGATGGCATCTCGGGCTTCTGTTGTGAGAGTGCGTGGAGAGTCTAGGTCTTCATTGCCACTGAGAAGGTTGAACAGGGGAGCGAGGTCCTCTGCTGTAATTCCTAGCAGTGGACGTACCCACTTGATGGATCCGCACAGACTGTGCAAGTCTCTCAGGGGTTTTGGGTCGTCTCGGATGGTGAGCTGCTGGGGTACGATGGTCCTTTCCCGGATCTGGAATCCAAGGTAAGTCCATGGATTGGTGTACTGTATTTTGTCCTGACGGATCTCGAATCCTGCCTTTTGTATGGTTTCAATGGTCTTTTTAACTGCTTTGTCTAAGTAAGCTTTTTCTGATGCACAGACCAGGATATCATCCATATAGTGGTAGATGATTGAATACGGAAATTTGTTCCGCATGGGAGGCAGAATGTAAGCAACGTACCACTGGCATATAGTGGGGGAGTTATTAATTCCTTGAGGAAGAAAAAGCCAATGATATCTTTTGAGTGGAGCCTCTCTGTTAAGAGAGGAAACGGAGAAAGCAAACCATGGAGCGTCCTGAGGGTGCAGTGGAATGCTGAAGAAACAGTCTTTAATATCTATGATAACAAGTGTCCAGTCTCTAGGCAGCATCGATGCTGAGGGCAGGCCAGGCTGGAGGGGGCCCATGTCCTCAATGGCCTCATTGATTTTGCAAAGGTCGTGGAGGAGCCTCCACCTGTCTGTTCCAGGTTTTTGCAGTATGAAGACTGGAGAGTTCCAAGGGCTAGTGGTCTCGACGATGTGTCCTTTGGCAAGCTGCTCTTCCACAGGGGCTTGTAGTGTGCGCACTTTGACTTTAGAGAGGGGCCACTGTTCGATCCAGATCGGATCTTGGCATTTCCAGGTGAGCCGAGGGGTATCTGGTAGTGCGTGCTACTCAGTGGCCCCAATTAGAAATCACAACAGGGAATACATAAGGAAGCCCCCCATTGGGATAGAATTTCCCCTCCCCACCCAAAGGATGATGGGAGCCCTTACCATGAATGGGTGGATGGTTGCCAACTTGCCTTCAGGCCCTTTGACGAGGATGTTGTTCTTGCTTTGCATAGAAACTGTAGCTCCACCAATCCCTGAAATCATGCCTGCTACAGGTTTTAGTTCCCAGTATGCTGGCCATTCTGAGCGAGTGATGATGGTCACATCAGCACCAGTGTCCAGCATCCCTGGTAGGTGGATCTTCTCTCCTCTGCAGGTAAGACCACACTCAATGGTAGGCTTACTTGGACCCACAACTCGTGCCCACATTGCTGTAGAGTTGAGAGGAAGCTGTTCCCTGTGATTCTTTGGGAGAAGAAAGGCTTGTGCGATCGGAGTTCCCCGTGAAAGGAAAAATGGTAAGTCTGTGCAGTAGACCTGGACAGAGATTTCTTGTCCCGAGTGCACTGTTTGTACTTCTGGAACAACGAAGATTTCCTCTGGACCATGGAGAGTGTCACCTATAATTAAGATGTCAAAAGGACATGACGTCTTCTTTTGGCCCATGCTTGCCTGTGGGAACACGATAAACATTCTCATTATTAAAGTCAATGGACAGAGCAGTTACCAGCTGGCGACGGGTTCCCTTTGGGATCGCTCCATGTGTTGGATCCTCTTCATGTGGTCTGGAATTTCCTGGGATGATGCATGGCTCGGTCTGGATGGCTTTTGATTTCTTGTCTTTGCGTGGGGCCTGACCACGCTCTGCTGGAAGTTTCCCAAACGCTGCTCGTAGCGCTGCTGATTCTGGGGTCTTTGGTAGGTGTTATGGGGGTTTTGGGTAGGCGACCTGTCTGGACAGTCTTTTAAAAAATGTCCAAAGTCTCCACAGTGAAAGCAGCGGGCCTGGTCTTTGGAAGCCACTACTGCATATGCACCAGAAACTCCTTCTGCAATACCCTTAGCAACTGCTTGGGCCACTGTATTTTCGGTGGACAAATGATGTGTACAGCTTTCCAGCATTTACTCTATGGTAGGTTCTGTATCCAAGGGTAGGGCCCTCAGAATTGTTTTGCACCGTTCGTTAGTGTTGCTCATGGCAAGCTTGCACAACAGTTCTTTTCTTGCCTCTGTGCTCTCTATCTGTTTTTCCAGAGCATCCTTAATTCTGTCTACAAATTTGATAAAGCTTTCATCTACTCCTTTTTTAATATTAGAAAAGTGTTGGGTAGGAATAGAGTCATCTGGGGTAAGAAGTATGGAGGTTTTTGTTGCAATAGCCAAGGCTCGTAGTGCTTCCTTAGGTAAGGTGTTAGCTTGGTCAGAGGGTTTCTGTAAATCCCCTTCCCCAGCCAGCTGTTCAACTGTAAAGTCTGGCTTATTTGCATCTGTGGCATATGTGTCTGATAAGGTTTTTAATTGTCTTTTCCAATGCCTTTCCCGTAACATATATTCTGCTGGGGAAAGAAGGCAGTGGACAATATTTTTAACATCATGAGGTACTAAAACATGTGCTGAGAAAATAGCTTCTAGGAAATTTCTGAAAATATGTGAACTTCTACCATGTTCTTTGGCTATATTTCGTAGTTGTACAAGTTCTTTATTTGTGTTAGGTTCCCACGTTGTTTTAGTGGTGGCCTCACCTCTTTTTCCCTTTTTATAAGTTACTGGTGTTGCCCGAACAGAGACACAAAACTC
>JAGGNK010011671.1:0-24732 GCA_017590115.1 Montifringilla adamsi | reverse complement strand
AAAACCCATCTACAGTAGGACTCCTGAAGGTGGAAGTGCAACGAGTGCCAATGGCCACCTCGACAGTGCACTGCTGACAGTACCAAACAAATCGAGATACCGTGATCCCTATCCACAAAATGATCCGTGAGCTGGAGAGCCCAGGGGTGGTCAGCAAAACCCACTCACCCTTCAACAGCCCCATTTGGCCTGTGCATAAATCTGCAGGAGAATGGAGATTGACTGTGGATAATCGTGCATTGAATGAAGTGACTCCACCGCTGAGCGCTGCTGTGCCGGACTTGCTGGAACTCCAGTATGAGCTGGAGTCCAAGGCAGCAGAGTGTTATGCCACTATTGGCATTGCTAATGTGGTTTTTTCCATTTCTCTGGCAGCAGAATGCAGGCTTCTGTAGGAGTGTGCCCCCTGTTGACAGAGTGGCAAAACTAGCCTTTGTCCCCCAAAAAAGGAAAGAAGCCCAGAAGTGTCTCTCAATGATTAGGTGAAAACCACCTCATAGGACATCAGGGACTTCACCAAAAACTAGAGGACATCTAATTGGATAGAAGCCAAAAAGTCCCTCCTGACCCATCAGGTAGAAAAAGAAAAGAACAAAAGAGGAAAGGGACTTTGTGAGGTGTTTTTACGACGAGCAGACCTCTGCACCTGGCTCAAGTTTTTCTGTTTGTTATTTTACCTTTTATTAAACCTCTTTTGTTTCTAACACTGCAGCAGAAGCCATCCTGCTTATTTTATGCCCCCAAAGTAATAGCTGAGCTAACCTTGGGTGTATTATATTTCTTTTGAGGGCTTATGAGACCTGGCCCAAGAAAAAGAAACATAATACATGGCACCCAGGACAGGATTTCTCATATTGAGAAAGACAGTCTAGGGATTTTTTGATTACCTCAAACTAATATAGGACATTTTTTCTTTGGTATTTGCGTTTTTGGGAGAGCAGGCCTGCACCTGAGTTTTTTGTTGCTTAAAAAGAAAACTCAGAAGAAGGGATTTGAGATTTAGAGGGAATCTCAAATCAAAGCCTCACACCGGTGAAAGAGGCTGGAACCAGACACGGGACTGAAGCACACACTGCAAGACTTAAAGGACTCTGCCATTCAGCTAAGCTGAAATATTGTTACAACCCAGGACCTGGGGAGTCATACCAAGGATGAAAGCACTTTGGTGAGTGTCACCATGGGCAATTGGTTGTCTTTAGCAGAGCAGGATTTTTATTCTTATTTCAATTATAAGCTGGAAATTCAAGATATTCAGTTTGAGAAGAAACAGCTTAAAAAGCTTGTAAATGGGTTTCAACAGAGTTCCCAAACTCAGATATGTCTCAAAAACTCAATCCGGAATTCTGGGATTCAGTTGGACTGAAATTATATAATATGGAAAAGAATAAGAAGTCCAGCCTGAAGCTGCATCCAATATTAAGGACAGAGTTAAAATATGTAACAATGGAAAGTCAAAAGCAAATGAGAAATGCCCAAAAACCGGCAAAGAGCAGAGACAGGGCAGAATGCAGCCAGCAGCAGCAGGACCAGGAGGGGAGGAGAGAGAGAAGGTCTGGGGGGATCCTGAAGCTTTCCCCCACCCAGTCCGAAAACCAGAAATCCCAGGGGAGCAGGAGGAGGTGGTCAGGCCAGTCGATCCCCACCCCCATCCTCGGAGAGAGGGGAACAGACGAGCCCTGGCCAGGCTCGTCTGAAAACCACTTCTCCAAGATCCCCTACCCCAGAGAAGTCCTCTCAGTTTTCTCTCAAAGTAGCCTCCGACGCACAAAATCGGTGAATTTTGGCAGTAAAATTGAAAAAAGCCAAGCCGAGTGTATCCTCTCTGAGAACAATGGCAGGAACCATGATGGCCACGAGGGCAGCTTCGCCCTTCGTGGGCGAGGTCCACCCTTCTCCTCGGGTTCTCAGAATTCCTTCAGTGACTCGTCACTGAGCTTCTGTCCATCAGATGAGGGACACAGCTCTTTTGTGGGCCGAGCCCGGGCGGTCTCCCTGCCCCTGCTCCCTGCCCACACCCCCGGACAACACATCACCTCCCTGGTGAGTGTGGGAACTGGATGAAGTGACCCCATCCGAAATGCCAGCACCCATATCGGGAGAAATGCCGAAACAAAAAAACAAGTTATTCCTACACTCCACAGTGTTATTCCCAAAAATCTGAGGAAGTGTTTAATACACAAGGAGACACAGATACCTGGCAGAGGGTAAGAAAGGATGCCGTTCAAGAAGGAGAGTGGGAAATCACATCAAAGCTTAAAGTCTTTCCTGTGAGGTACACTGCAGGTGTTATACCCCGACCACAGTGGCAACAGATAAACTTTGCAGAGTTAAAAGAGATTTGCAAAGCCTCTCGTTTGTATGGCAGAGATTTAGCATATTTCAGAGGTACCTTACAAGCCACCTTTGCAGCAAATGTATTCACTCCTCATGATTTAAAGCAGCTGTGTGCATCCCTGCTATCTCCAACAGAATATTCTCTGTGGGAACTGGCATGGAAACATTTCTTAAATGACCTTTTAAGAGGTTATGCAGGAACTCCAGCCACTACAAATCTAACTCTAGATCAGCTCTCAGGTGAAGAGGCTCACACAGATCCACAGGCACAAGCCAGAACACTGGATAGACAGATACTACAGGATGTCAAAGAAGCAGCAAAAACTGCTCTGCTACAGGTCCCTGATGGCAACAAACCAGAATTAGATTTCACAGAAATAAAACGGGATGGATGAGCCTTGCATTAAGTTTTTGGGCCATTTAAAAGTGGCATTAGATTGGCAGATTCCAATAGATCGAGCCAGACAAGAGTTATTAAAACGGCTTGTAATTTCTAATTCAAATCCAAGCTGCAAAAAAATATTATGTACATTGCCACAAGGTCCTGAGCCCACCCTAACACAGCTAGTGGATTCTTGCCATCACCTGGGTACCCTTGAGCATGCAGCAGCCATGCAGGCAGAGGTGCTGCATGCTTCACAACAGCTCGGAAAAACACCCTAAAGCAGCTGGAAAAAGCTGTAGAAATGCAGACACAAACCCTAGCAGAGGCACTAACTGCATTTAAAGGGGCAATTGAAAACCAACAGATTCCAAGGGACACATGCAATTTGTGTGGTCAGAGAGGTCATTTTAAAAGGGGATGTCCTAGGATCCGCAGAAGGCCACTACCAAGAAACAGTGGATACAGAGGTCTCTGTCAAAATGCCAACAGTTTTCACCCACTACAGGGTTGTCCATGCCATCTGCTGGGAAACATGCAGCCGAGCATGGCTCAGTGGCGTGCCATGACGCAAGAACCACTGCACCAGAGGCCAGAGACAACCACAGACCACCAAGTTCAGAACTGCAGCAAATCGTTGCAGGACTACAGAGCACAATGTCCCCAGGTACCAGACTGGAGCTGTCTACAGCCCAGCCAGTGGTGCTAACCAATGCCATTGCTCACACAGTATCCACAGGACAGCTGGGACCTGAACCACAACCACGTCAGTTCCTCATACTGGGAGTGAACAGATCCCATGCCGAAGGTTTCTATATCATTCCCACTGTGTTATCTGTCACTTGTTCACAGGAAATTACAGTGTTGGCTTTATGTCCAGACCCTCTATGCTTTTTACCCAAAGGACTAACCATAGTACAAGCTTTTCTCCTACCAGAGTCACAGAACAACACATCTGTCATTGCCTGGACCAGGCACATCAGCCACGGGCAGCCTCAAGTCACCTGTGTCCTGAAGCACTTTGGGAAAGCCATCACCCTCACTGGCCTGACAGATACCGGAGCAGACGTCACTCTGATACCGAAATCAAAATGGCCACAGGACCGGACCATGGCGCCTACGCTGGATCAGCTGGCAGGTATTGGTGGTCACTGTGAAAGCTTTCATAGCTTGCACTCAATTACATTTGAGGGACTTGAAGGTTGTGTTGCCACCACAAGACCATTCATTGTAGAAGCAGATATAGTTCTTTGGGAAAGAGACATGGGTGGACCCCTGGACTGGCTTCGCAGACTCGGGTTTGTCAGAGAAGCTCATGGATTGGCTACATCGGATTGGAAGTTCACCCCTCAAACCTCTTCAGAAAGTCGAGATACTTAGGACCTATACCATCCAGAGACTAGTATACTTGGCTGACCATACCGAGGTGAGCGTGGGTCTTCTGGAATCCCTTGACTTGCTGATTCGTAAGGTGGTTAAGGAGTGGCTACATCTTCCACCGAGCACATGTGATGCGATCTTGTATTCGAGTTTTAAAGATGGAGGTCTGGGTATTATCAAGTTGGCGGCGCTCATTCCAAGCATACAAGCGAGAACACTTCATAGGTTAGCACAGTCTTCTGATGCGGCTCTGTTGGGTTTCTTAAGGGAGGAACATCTGGAATTGTTATTTGAAAAGTTGTGGATAAGAGCTGGTGGAAGAAAAGAGTCCATCCCGCTGATTCGGGAGCCTATACCAAGGATAGAAGGTGGTGGTGATGAAAGCCAGTCAGAATGGGAGGTACCTAGTCCCAAGGTCCGCTATCCAAAACCGGGTAATTGGCAGAAAGTAGAATTCCAGAAATGAATACATCTGGTTGCCCAGGGGCATGGTATCAAGAATTTCGAGAATGATGATATCAGTAATGCCTGGATTAGGCATTACAGGGGCACACCTCACCGAAAACTTATTACGGCCCTACAGTTGAGAGCCAATGTCTACCCTACGAGAGAATTCCTGGCAAGGGGTAGGCACGAGAATATTGTTCAATCATGCCGGCATTGTGCTGATAGACTCGAAACTGTTGCTCACATTGTCGGGACCTGTCCAATCACGCAGAATGCCAGGATTAAAAGACATAACGCCATCTGTGAAATTCTTAGCTGTGAAGCTAAGAAAGCGGATTGGATGGTCTTTCAGGAGCCACACTTGCGAGATGACGTCAATGAATTGTTTAAGCCAGATTTAATCTTTGGAAAGGATTCCAAGGCTATTGTGGTTGACATTACGGTCAGATATGAGCACAGTAACTCCTCATTGAGGGAGGCTGCTGCAGAGAAGGCTAAAGAATAGCAGCACCTTCACCTGCACATACAACAGCTAACTAATGCGGTGGACATTGAATATGTTGGCTTCCCCATGGGGGCCCGTGCAAAGTGGTACCTTAAGAACTCTGAGCTGCTTTCGGCCCTTGGTCTCTCCAAAACGAGGCTGGAGAAGACTGCCAGGGCCCTGGCATCCCAAGTTCTTATTGCCTCTGTAGATATTGTACATATATTTGTGAGCAAAGCCAGATCGATTGTACCCATGTAGTGCTACTGTAGGAATAAATTAGACCCCTTCCCCTGGCTGGTTCGTTGGACAGTGGAATCGGTTTTGGGTGGGAGGGGCTCATCCATCATAACCGCGTCTTTTAAGCCCATATTTGGGCTTGAAATTCCAATCTGGACTCTTAGGTGGACGGGCCACCTTACTTAACCCGGAAAAGAGACATATATTACTTATGGGGTCTGAGACTAGAAACCGATTTCTAACAAAGGCTGTTGATGAACATAACACACTAAACATGGACATCTGATACGCCCCTCTGAGTCAGCCAATGGTCCTTACCCAAAGAGAAACCTGCTCCTTTAGAGCAGATGGTACAGGAACAGTTAAACAAAGGTCACCCAACTCCAACTACCAACCCCTGGAACACTCCAGGTTTTGTAATCAAAAAAAACAAGTGGGAAGTGGAGGTTGTTGCAGGATCTCAGAAGAGTTAACAAAGTGATTCAAGACATGGGTTCTTTACAAACAGATTTACCTTCTCCTGTTATGATTCCAAAGGATTGGAAGTTAACAGTTACTGATTTAAAAGACTGGTTTTTCAATCAATATTCCTTTGGATCCAGATGACACACCAAGATTTGCTTTTTCCATCCCATCCATAAATCACCAGGCACCTTTCAAGAGATATCACTGGCTTTCTCTTCCACAAGGAATCCAGAATTCTCCCAGTATATGCCAGTGGTACGTAGCAAAAGTACTTTCCTCAGTTCGTCCACAATACCCAAAATTCCCTCATCTTGCATTATATGGATGATATTTTAGTAGCAGCAAAGGACCAAGCATCAATGCAGGAGACAACAGATCAGGTCATCTCAGCAGTGGAGAAAGCAGGACTCACAGTAGCAAAGGAAAAATACAGACACTTCCTCCCTGGAAATATTTAGGATACAGGATCACAAAACAAACTGTAACTCCACAACCACTCCAGCTAAGGACAAATCCAAAACCACTGAATGAAGTGCAGAAGCTGGTAGGGACTCTGAATTGGCTTTGTCCACTACGAGGCATTTCAAACAAGGACCTAGCCCCTGTGGCAGATTTATTGAAGGGAGATACAGCTTTAAACTCACCATGAGCATACAAGAAAGAAGCCCAAAATAAAGCCCTGCTTTGGATAAAGTGATGCCAGTAATCCAATAACACCAGGCTCATCGGTATAATCCTAACCTGTCTCTTTTGTTTGCAGTTTTAGGGGAGAGTCCACAGCTTCACAGTCTAATATTCCAGTGGAATCAAGAGAAGAACGACCACCTGATAATCTTAGAATGGGTTTTCCTATTCTCGTCAGCTGAGTAAAACTATAACGACTTGCCCTGAAATTGTATCACAATTGATTATCAAGGCTAGATCCCAAAGGTTTTCCCTTGCAGGAAAGGATTTTGCAGAAATCTTTCTGCCTGTCACATCCATCTATTAGGAGTGGTTAATTCAAAATCCAGAGGTTATGCAATTAGCCCCAGAAAATTTTACAGGAAAAATTTCAGTCACTTGTCCCAAACATGAGCTGTAAAGTTGATCTTTAAAATTAATTCATAAGCCCTTAAGAAGTCATGCACCCATAGATGCAATCACATTTTTTACAGGAGGTTCTGGGAAGTTAAAAAAAAAACATCTGTGATTGCTTGGCAAAATACAGAGACCAAAAAATGGGAATCAGATATTGAGGAAGTAGCTGGTTCTGCACAAATCACAGCAGTCATACGGGTCTTTTCAAAATCCACATTTCCTTTTAATTTAGTAACGGATTCAATTTATGTTGCAGGTGTAGTGGAGAGAGCAGAAGGATCTCTGCTAAAAGAGGTTTCCAATGACCAGCTATACGGTTTACTCAAAAAATTAATCTTCCTTCTTTCCATTCAACAGGAACCTTACTTCTTAATGCACATTCATTCACATTCTTCTCTTCCAGGTTTCTTAGCAGAAGGCAATGTCATGGCTGATTTGTTAGCCATGCCAATCCAGCACACACTTACTAATGTTATTCAACTAGGGTATTAGACTGAGAATTGAATGCTAGAGGGGATGTGAGTGTTAGAGGGGTGAGGGGAGGAAGAGTGTTTTGAAAGTGTTCCATTGTGGATTGTTGTGTGTGTTTTCTTTTTTTTTTTCCCCTTTTGTATCTATGTAGATTAATAAAGTGTTGGTTTTTTCCCCTCAATTCCCAAGTTGGAGCCTGCTTTGTTCTGTTCCCGGGTCTCATCTCACAGTAACCATTTTGGAAATACACCTTTCATGGGGGCACTGGCACTGTGCCAGAGTCAATCCATGACACCTAGGTATTCCTCAAAAAGTCAAAATGGACAACGGACCAGCCTACATTTCTAACAAACTGCAGAAGTTTTTCAAAACCTGGGCTCAATGGTGATATCCCCTGGGCAAGCTGGTGACCACCGTAACGAGGCCACACAGGGGCAAGTGCCTGCACGAGTCCCCAGACTCCCTGCATGAGGACCTGAGGAGATTCACCTGGAGCCTCTGTAGGACCCTGAACCACGGCAGTGTCACCTCCTTGGGCCACCGTGGTGTCCCCTCCCTGGGCTGAGCCCTGGCTGCCCTCGGGGTCACCCCGGGACCACCTGGGCCGATGTGAGAGCCCTGGCCAGCACCTGGTGGGGGTTGGTGCAGGCGCTCGTGGACAGCTGGGCCTGGCTGGCCAGGGAGGCCACCGAGCTCCGTACGACCTGCAGGGAGGTGGCCACTGCTGAGGCCACCACAGCGGCCACTGCCACCACCCAGGCCAGGAACTGGCAGGACACAGCCACGCCCTGGAAGACAGCTCGGGAAAACGTGGAGGCCATGGAACAGGAGCTGGACCCTGAACCACGGCAGTGTCACCTCCTTGGGCCACAGAGGAGATTCACCTGGAGCCTCTGTAGGACCCTGAACCACGGCAGTGTCACCTCCTTGGGCCACAGAGGAGATTCACCTGGAGCCTCTGTAGGACCCTGAACCACGGCAGTGTCACCTCCTTGGGCCACCGTGGTGTCCCCTCCCTGGGCTGAGCCCTGGCTGCCCTCGGGGTCACCCCGGGACCACCTGGGCCGATGTGAGAGCCCTGGCCAGCACCTGGTGGGGGTTGGTGCAGGCGCTCGTGGACAGCTGGGCCTGGCTGGCCAGGGAGGCCACTGAGCTCCGTGCCACCTGCAGGGAGGTGGCCACTGCTGAGGCCACCACAGCAGCCACTGCCACCACCCAGGCCAGGAACTGGCAGGACACAGCCACGCCCTGGAAGACAGCTCGGGAAAACGTGGAGGCCATGGAACAGGAGCTGCCCCTGGCCCTGGAAATGGAGGCAATGGCTGCTCTCGAGGCCCGGGTAGTGGCGGCCAGCAACGAGGTGCTGGTGGTCACCATGGCCAGAAGAGAGGCCGTGGTGTTGACCAATGGGGGATGGCAGCCACAAAGAGAAAACAGCAGGTGGAGGAGGCCCTGGGGCTCCTGTGTCACAAAGCCACTGTGTTCTCCTGGGAGCTGCACTGCCAGCTCAGGGCCATCGAGGCCACCCTGGATCGGACAACGTACACGTCCCTCGATGTCCCTGAGCCCTTGGTTGCTGCGTTAGCTAAGGCTGAGCAGCTGTGTGAGGGGACCACTTACAAGTTCATTTGTAACCTGTTGGGGAGACTTAAGGAGATCCATCATCTCCTCTTCGGTCCCTCTGGTGGCCCTGGGTGCTCTGGTGGCCCTGGTGGCCCCAGTGACTGCAGACACTGAGTGGGAGCAGACACTGCTGGGACCAGGAGCAGCACCAGGTGTGGGGCCGGGGACACCCCCAGGGCTGCCCCCATGGTGTGAGGCAGACACAAAGAGGATGTGTGTAGAGGATTTTGTGAACAGTTGGCTAGCTAACAAAGGTCACACTAATATAATACCGCTGGTTGAGCAAGAAGGAGAACAAGATGAGAGTCGGGAATCAATGTCCAATTGCGGCAAGGTCACTGTGCCCTTGCCGAAACATGAGGTTGTGGGAGAGGTTCGTTAGCTAGGAAGAATGAAGAAACGATAAGAAAAGCCACAACAAGGTAGACACAGGAATGTAAATGTAGGCGTAGTTGACTGATAAACAACTAACCAATAATGAGCTCGCTTTTTGCAATATGCATTAACCTTATTAACACTGTCATAAATATGTGTGCCTATTCAATAAACTTCTGAGACTTGCTGATCACTCATACTGCATGCCACATTTCTCCCGCCGAACTCCACACCACCCCAAGGGCAGACGCTGTGCCACCACCCGACCTGCCAGACAGATCTCAGCAGGTCAGAGAAAGAATGCAATAGATAAGAAAAAATAACCTTGAAAAGCAGAACCAACGAATCTCGACTTCTTCTTCGGTCGCGGGGCTGGGAAAAAAGACTTTCTAATACCTCGGGGCTCATCTCAACCACAGAAACCTGAGAGCTACCAAAACTCAAGAGGCATATGTGGAGTGGACGGTAAGCCTCTTCAGCTTTTTGGACCTGCAAGGGTATTGAGTATCCCAGAAGAAAGCTCATGGTGAAGCAAACAGTTACTTATTTGGGCTACAAGGTTAGTGGTGGAAAAGAACTTTAGGACAGGATCACAAGGAAGCAATATGCCAGGCCCCAAAGCCCCAGACAGTAAAAGAACTGAGAACGTCCTTGGGCATGACTGAGGTGTGCCACTCTCAACAATCAGACAAGGTCACACAGAACCGTATTCATCATTCATAGATCGACTTTGGCAAGCTGTGGATCAGCAGGTGACAATTGAAGGCGCAAAACAACCTCTCATGGAAAGCTTAGCATTCGGCAATGCCAACCCGGATTGCCAACGGGTCATCATCACAATGCCAGGTCGGCCATCCTTGGCAGAGATGGTGGAGGCATGCAGCAAGGTGGGAACACCTCAGCATGCTGCGTCAATCGTGAGGGATGAACTGAGAGGAGAATGGGAAGAACAGATGAAGGAACGCATGGGAAAATACTCGGAAGAAAAGATACTGGAGAAAGTGTTTCAAAACCAAGATGAGATGATGGACAAAGTTCTTGCAGCCATTCAGAAGAAGAACAGTCCATCAGGAGGACAGTGTTATAAGTGCGGAGCGTTTGGGCACATCAAGAAGAATTGTTCACAGACACAAGCACCAGTGCAAGCACCAAAACCACAAAGACCAATTTGCGCACGGTGCGGAAGAGGAAGACACTCTGTGAAAGAATGCTACTCTTAGACAGATGTGGAAGGAAATCCTTTACCACGTCCGGGAAACGGGAAAAGGAGCGCGCAAACAGATCACCAGCGCGCAATGACACAAGTGATGGCGATGGCACAAGAACAGACAAAACACGCACATACCGTCAGCAAAGTCCTCAGCAGAATTCCCAGCAACCCAGACATCCTTCCACCAGGAGCGCAGTGCACATTGGCAGCTTCCAAAGTAGTTTGTTTCTTGGATGAAAGTCATGCAGAGATACCAACAGGCGTCCATGGAAATTCATACAAGAAACAGGACTTTTTGATAGTTGGGCAAGACAAAAGTAGCATCCTTGGTCTCATTGTTTATCCGACTGTTGTCTCAGCAGATAAGAACACAGAACTGACAGTTTTAGCAAGAATTGGAAGCACATCAGAAAAATGCTGTCCAAGGAGAAGGACTTGCTACCAGGATCAGGAGATCTGACAATGCCAGTGACATATGATGCACAGGGTCAAAATCCAAGGTGGGAGAGATTGAATCATGATGTGATCAAAGACCTAGCAAAGGCAGTTCAAAACAATGGGCTGGGTTCACCATATTTCAAGCAACTCCTGAGAGGGACATTCAACAGTTATGATCTTACACCATATGATATCCGAAGCCTTGTGTCAATGATCCTGACGGACACGCAGAATCTAGTCTGGGAGAGAAGATGGAGAAGGTATCTCACAGAGTTGAGGAACAGTTATCAAGGTGGTCCAAACGCAAACCTCACTGAAGCACAATTGGTGGGAGATCCTCCAGACAACAATCCAGCAGAACAAGCAGTACGACTTCCGAGACGAGTGCTGAATGACATCAAGGAAGCGGCGCGAAGAGCGATCTTGCAGATTGCTCCAGCGGGAGTTCCAGATGTGCCACTCTCAACAATCAGACAAGGTCACACAGAACCGTATTCATCATTCATAGATCGACTTTGGCAAGCTGTGGATCAGCAGGTGACAATTGAAGGCGCAAAACAACCTCTCATGGAAAGCTTAGCATTCGGCAATGCCAACCCGGATTGCCAACGGGTCATCATCACAATGCCAGGTCGGCCATCCTTGGCAGAGATGGTGGAGGCATGCAGCAAGGTGGGAACACCTCAGCATGCTGCGTCAATCGTGAGGGATAAACTGAGAGGAGAATGGGAAGAACAGATGAAGGAACGCATGGGAAAATACTCGGAAGAAAAGATACTGGAGAAAGTGTTTCAAAACCAAGATGAGATGATGGACAAAGTTCTTGCAGCCATTCAGAAGAAGAACAGTCCATCAGGAGGACAGTGTTATAAGTGCGGAGCGTTTGGGCACATCAAGAAGAATTGTTCACAGACACAAGCACCAGTGCAAGCACCAAAACCACAAAGACCAATTTGCGCACGGTGCGGAAGAGGAAGACACTCTGTGAAAGAATGCTACTCTTAGACAGATGTGGAAGGAAATCCTTTACCACGTCCGGGAAACGGGAAAAGGAGCGCGCAAACAGATCACCAGCGCGCAATGACACAAGTGATGGCGATGGCACAAGAACAGACAAAACACGCACATACCGTCAGCAAAGTCCTCAGCAGAATTCCCAGCAACCCAGACATCCTTCCACCAGGAGCGCAGTGCACATTGGCAGCTTCCAAAGTAGTTTGTTTCTTGGATGAAAGTCATGCAGAGATACCAACAGGCGTCCATGGAAATTCATACAAGAAACAGGACTTTTTGATAGTTGGGCAAGACAAAAGTAGCATCCTTGGTCTCATTGTTTATCCGACTGTTGTCTCAGCAGATAAGAACACAGAACTGACAGTTTTAGCAAAAGCTCTTCGTTCACCGTTGATCGTGGCAGACACACCCAAGTCTCGAGAGCTTTCGCTTTGCCACGACATGCCATGGAGCAGGTCATGTGGATTTTCGATGAAGAAGGGCATCCTTTGAAGGAGCACGTTGAAGTACATACTACATGGATAAAACACATAGGCCGTGATCGACCCACATTGACATGCCAATTGACATGCGGGGACAGAACAATAGCAGTCAGAGGAATGTTAGATACAGGAGCAGATGTTACAGTGATATCATACATTTTTGGCCATGTGATTGGAGCTTGACTGTACCATTGGGATCTCTCTCAGGTCTAGGGGGAGCTTCTCTGTGCTTGCAGAGTGAAAATTCCATCGTTGTTACAGGGCCAGGAAACAAGACAGCAATCATTCATCCTTTTGTTGTGCAAAAGCCCGTCACTGTTTGGGATAGGGATCTCTTGGCTCAATGGGGGACAAAGATTGAGTTGGATTTTTAGTCGGGGTCAACTGCGGCACTCGCCACACTGAAATTGACTTGGAAAGCGGATAATCCAGTTTGGGTGGATCGGTGGCCCCTTGAGCTAGAAAAGTTGAGTGCCTTGAAAAATCTGGTTCAGAATCAATTGGAGAGGGGACACGTCGGGCCAGCAGGCGGCCCTTGGGGTTCTCCAGTGTTCGTCATTGAGAGGAAGTTGTCAGGCCAGTGGAGATTGCTGCATGATCTCAGGGGGATCGGTGAGGTCGTTGAGGACGTGGGACCTCTTCAGTTGGGACTTCCATCAGTTTCCGTGGTTCCCGGGGACTGGCCACTCATGGTCATCGATCTCAAGGATTGTTTTTTCGGTGTTCCGCTTCATCCAAATGGTGCGCCGAGATTTGCCTTTTCTGTTCCGGGTGTCGGCAGGGAGGCACCGCTGCAGCGGTGCCATTGGGTTGTGCTTCCGTGGGGCCTCAGGAGCTCGCCAACAGTGTGTCCGTGGTACGTGGCACGAGCTTTGTCGTCAGCGTGGAAGAGATTCCCGAGGGCGGGGATCATTCATTGTATGGATGATTTGCTCGTTGCAGCATCGGAACAGAGGGAGCTGCAGGGGGCTCGTGGCTGTGTGATTGCAGAGGTGCGGGGGGCAGGTTTGGAGATCGGTGTTTCGGGGATTCAGGAGATTGCACCTTGGAGGTGCCTGGGGTGGAAAATCTTGGAGAGAACAATAAGACCTCAGAAGATGGAGATCAGCACAAAAGTCAACAATTTGCATGATCTACAAAAACTTCTAGGGGAGATCAACTGGATGAGACCAATTTTAGGAATCACAAACAGTGACATTCCAGCGTTGCTCAATCTCTTGAGAGGGGACACAGACATTCTGTCTCCCAGGACACTCACACAAGAGGCAAAGAAAGAATTGGAGAAAATCACAGATGCCATTCAGAAGCGACAAGCACATCGGTTTGTTGAATTGTTTTGAGTTGGCAGTGTTGGGAAAGAAAACACAGTTCCATGGTTTGATCTTTCAATGGGATCCATCTCAAAAAGACTCTTTAATAATCATAGAATGGATTTTTCTACCATACAGGCCTTCAAAAACAATTCTTACAGATCTAGAAATGGCAGCACAGATCATCATCAAGGGAAGAACAAGATTGCTGTCAATGACAGGACAAGAATTTTCCATCATTCATCTACCTTTGAAAAAAGATTACTTCAATTGGGCGATGGAGAAATTGAAAGACTTGTTAATTGCATTGTTGGCTTTTCCAGGGACTTGCACAGTTCATTTTCCGCGGCGCAGACTGTTGCAGTCACAAATATGTTACAGAGCAAGGCCAAGAATAAGTGAAGAACCTCTGGATGGGATCACAGTGTTCACTGATGGCTCGGGAAAGACACATAAGTCAGTGATTACTTGGAGGAACTCAAGGACAGGGGAATGGGGTCAAATGTCAAGATGATTCAGGGCTCTCCGCGGATTGTGGAATTGGTGGCAGTTCTTCGAGCATTCAAGTTGTTCAGGGAGCCTCTGAACTTGGTCGCAGATTCCGCGTGTGTTGCGGGTGTGGTCGGACGATTGGGGGGTTCGCTTTTGAAAGAGGCCAGCAATGAAGATTTATATTCATATCTGGCAGGCATGAAAACATTGTTAGATTGCTCCAAGTAGGGAGCACGAATATTTCATCACACACATCAGAGTTCACACAATGCTTCCAGGGTTTTTAGCAGAGGGGAATGCTCAAGCGGACAGATTGACAATGCCCATTTCACAAATACTTCCAGACATTTTTGAGCAGGCAAAGTTAAGTCATGCATTTTTTCATCAGAATGCACATGCGCTGATGGAATCTTTTCATCTCACAAAAACTCAGGCGAGGGAAATTATTAAGGCTTGTCCAGATTGTCAACGTGTACAGCCACCAGCTTCCACAGGAGCGGTCAATCCGCGAGGACTGCAAAGTCTTCAGCTGTGGCAAGCAGATGTCACTAAGTATCCATCATGTGGGAAGCTCAAAAATGTTCATGTTTCGGTAGACACATTTGCAGGAGCAGTCTTTGCTTCAGCACATGCAGGGGAAACAGCAGATCACGCTTGTCGACATTTTCTGCAAGCATTCACATCATTGGGCGTGCCTCAAGAAATAAAAACAGATAATGGTCCACCATATACTGGCAGGGTGCTTGACAGATTCCTGGGGGGATGGGGTGTCGGGCATACATTTGGTGTTCTGTGTTCACCCACGGGTCGGGCGGTCATTGAGAGAGCACTGATTCCAGAAGCAGGAATCAAACAGAGGAGGAGATCCAGACTACGAAAGACAACTCAGAAGAACCTGAACAATAAAAACAAAAACTTCGGGGGAGTTTTAAGATTTTGAGTGAGAAGATGGTAATGTTTGTTCGCAAGGGTGAAGTTATACGCTTCACAATGCTCATGTGTTTAATCCCATTGTCAATTGCTGTGAACAGCAGGGCAAATTTACCCATTGATCAGCCAGAGAGAAATGTTAGGGAGGTTTTACCCCAGGCAGCAAATTTAGATAGTATCTGCCTGACACATTCTAGACCAGGAAAACCATTCTCAGCATGCATGATTGGGTTGCCAGTGAGCGAATGTCCGATTCCAGGACACATGCGACAGCAATTTTCTCACCTCAGACAGCATCGGGGGTGGCCTTGACTCAACTGGACCACATGGGTTGTTGGCTGAGCAAACACGCTCAATCAGTCTCTCTTGCACTGAGCGACATGTTGCAAGACATGGACAGTTTAAGACAGGCAACTCTACAGAATAGAGCGGTGATTGATTATCTGTTGCTAGCTCATGGTCATGGATGTCAAGAATTCGAGGGAATGTGCTGTATGAATCTCTCTGATCATTCAAAGTTAATTCATGAAAATACACAAAAAATAGAGGATAGCATAAAGAAACTCGGCGAAATCATGGGATCTTGGATTGATGACGTGGTGAAGTTTTTTGACCTTTCTCCTTTATGGAGAGAGGTTTTGAAGATAGGGTTTCAGATCTTGATAGTTCTCATTGTCCTCTTGATTCTAGTGCCATGCATGTTTTTGTGTGTAAAGCAAATCATGAGTCAAGTTGCAAAGAGGGTGCTTTTGGTGCAAACAGAAGGGGGAGATGTGGAAACTCAACACACCACTCTGAATGTCCAGAGACACCGGGGGAGCCCTTGGGGGGGGCTCAAAAACCCTGGAATGTTGCCAAACATGTCTGGTGGCTTGACTTTGATCCATCTAAAGAGGAAAAATCTGTGTGTGAGGAAATGAGAGCTTCTTGGGTGTATATTTAGAATAGTATATTTACAGGATGAAATATAGATTTTAGAAAATTAGGTACAGGGGGGTCATGAAGACAAGATGGAGGATTCAGAGTGTGGTCCTGTGTTCTTCTTTCTTCTTCATGTCTTCCATTTTGCGTGATGATGTTGGCTCTTTTGGATTGGTTCATGGTGAAGGTACACTTGTGTATAAGGGTGAAAAGTATTGAGAATTAAAGGTAAATATGATACACGTAATTTTCACTATAAAGGACACAGCCGCCCTGTGGGCGGGGGTGAGTGCACTTGACTGTCCTGCTGAGCGGACCTCAGCTGGGCCGAAAGAAAAGCATTGTAGATAAGAATTAATAAACAAGATTGAAGACAGAAAACCTGAGAGTCCAGACTCATCCTTCGAAATCGCGGCCACCCAGAACCATGTTTCCCATATCGGGGCAGAGACAAATAACAGCGAACCCCGACACATCTACAGTAGGGCTTCTGAAGGGAGAAGAGCAACAGGTACCAACTGCCACTTCCACAGTGCATTGTCAACAGTATAGAACCACTCGAGATGCTGTGATTCTCATCCATAAGATGATCCGAGAGCTGGAGAGCCAAGGGTTGGTCAGCAAGACCCAGTCACCTTTCAACAGCCCCATCCGGCCTGTGCATAAATCTGAAGGAGAATGGAGATTGACTGTGGACTACCGTGCATTGAATGAAGTGACTCCACCACTGAGCGCTGCTGTGCCAGACATATTAGAGCTCCAGTACGAGCTGGAGTCCAAGGCAGCGAAGTGGTGTGCCACTATTGATATTACCAATGCATTTTTCTCCATTCCTCTGGCAGCAGAATGCAGGCCTCAGTTTGCTTTCATCTGGAGGGGCGTGCAGTACACCTGGAACCGACTGCCCCAGGGGTGGAAGTACAGTCCTACCATCTGCCATGAACTGATCCAGAGTACACTAGAAAAGAGTGAGGCTCAAGAACACCTACAGTACATTGATGCCATCATTGTGTGGGGGAACACAGCTGCAGAAGTGTTTGAGAAAGGAGAGAAAATTATCCAAATCCTCCTGGGAGCTGGTTTTGCCATCAAAAAGAGCAAAGTAAAAGGACCAGCTCATGAGATTCAGTTCCTAGGAGTAAAGTGGCAAGATGGACAGCGTCAGATTCCTATGGATGTCAGCAACAAGATCACAGCTATGTCTCTACCAACCAATAAGAAGGAGACACAAGTTTTCCTGGGTGCCTGTCGCCCTGATTTTGTAATCCCCTCTGGTATGGTGGGCGGTGGTCCAAGTACAAGTATGGGGAGGCCTGGCAGATTGACTACATCACACTTCCCCACACACGCCAAGGTAAGTGCTACGTGCTCACAATGGTAGAAGCCACCACGGGATGGTTGGAAACCTACCCTGTGTCTCACGCAACTACCTGTAACACCATCCTGGGCCTTGAAAAGCAAGTCCTGTGGAGACATGGTACCCCTGAGAGGATTGAGTCCGACAACAGGACTCATTTCAAGAACAGCCTTAACAACACCTGGGCCAGGGAACATGGCATTGAATGGGTGTGCCATATCCCCTACCATGCACCAGCTGGAGGCAAAGTGGAGAGGTACAATGGACCACTAAAAACCCAGCTGAAAGCCTTGAGTGGGGGATCTTTCAGAAATTGGGAACAGCATTTAGCAAAGGCCACCTGGTTAGTTAACACCTGAGGTTCCACCAACTGAGCAGGTCCTGCCTAGTCTGAGTCCCTGAATATAACAGACGGAGATAAAGTCCCAGTGGTACATGTCAGGAGTTTGTTAGGGAAGACCACGTGGATCAATTCTGCCTCGAGTACAGACAAACTCATTTGTGGGGTTGTCTTTGCTCAGGGACCAGGTTGCACATGGTGGATAATGCAAAGAGATGGAAGAACACGATGTGTACCTCAGGGAGATCTGATTGTGGGGTGAGGATGATATGCAAATATCACTGTTGAAATGTTACTGCCATTGTCTGTACATTAAACCATACAGACATGAGATAGAAGAAAATGTGTTAGTGTTGAAGGTCTGAGCAAGTGAAAGATGTAGAAGGAAATGTGTAAGTGTCGAAGGTCTGAGCAAGTGGAATCTCTCCGAGGAATCCTTCCCGAACCGGTGGGGGAAAGGGGCTGTGTGGGTTTGCTTTCTTGGGGGGGCCCCTTTGGAGGCTTTCTCCCAGATTTGCCCTAATCCAGGACAATCATGATTTCAAAAATTTAAAATTTTAGCTGAGGGTTAGAACCAATTCATATTGAAGTTAGATACACCAACGACAAGTTTATGATTATCAGATGCTTAAGCTAAAGCTAATTGTTGTATTATGAGCTCATTTGTAGAAGGAATAGAGCAAGTGAACCATTACAGGAACATACTGAAACCAGTAGAACAATGCTCAGCACCTGGACTCCATGTTAATCCATCACAAAGCAGGTGGCCTTGGATCCTGCCAGAGGGTCACAGAGACCTGACAAAGACCTTCCTGGCTTCATCCCTGGGACCACTGACCCAATCTGAGACACCAACTCATGGTTTGGAATGGGAGGAAATTCAGAGAAGTGATGCAAAGCTTTTTGTGTAACTGACAGTCTGTTGAACGACTGAGAAGCTGGAGACACCTCTGTGAAGCACACATGTTAAAGATGAAAAACCCGGGAACTCTCTCCTTTCCAGTCGGTGAGGAGGTGGCGGGCCCCAGCCCTGGCCCCCCTGTCTCGGCCAGGCCGGGCCATGCAGTTCTGCCGCGGGCTGAGCCCCTTCCCCTCCCCAGGCCGCCCGCCAGCACCCCCATCACTGCAGGCCGGGCCCCAGCAGCTGTCGGGCAGGACAGCAGAGGATGCTGCGGAGCCCCGACCAGAGCACGGCTGGCTGCAGCTGTGGAGATCTTATCATCAAATCCCCTTCACCCAGCACGGCTGAGACCAGAGACCCCTGCAGCCTGCAGAAAACCAAAGTACAACCATGAGGCTGATCCTGACACAGCCCAGCCGCAGCTCCCCATGACAAGTTACCGGCGGGTCAGGTAGGCCCCAGGTGTGATGTTAATCCTTTCAGTACTTCAATCCTCCCTCGAGTGAGAGAAAGCAACAAGATGCAAGCATGTAAAGGAACAGCATGAAGACATCAAGGTCAGTGAGGAAGAAGTTAAGTCCCAGATGGGAGGGAGAAAAAGATGCCTTGTTTTTGGAGCTGAAATCTGTAGTAACATGTGGCTACAATGACAAGATCATATCCAGGGAGGCCACAACCCTACAACAGGAGAAACAGACAAGAAAAGTCTCTTTGTTGTTTAGCACAAGAGCAAAGAGAGCCGAGAGAGAGGACACAGACCCAGGGCTGGGGTTTTATCAGGTGTCCCATGAGAGGAGTCTTAAACTCAGATTACAGCCTCCTCAGAATGGAAAGGCTCCACAGAAATCCCCTTGTAAGCTATGGAGAAAGGACTCTTTTTCCTTATAACACATGAGACTATGGGGAGATGAAAGTGTTCAAATTGATATTGAGCAAAAGCCCCCTTATGCTAAGATAAGCAGACGTTGAAATAGCTGTGATCCCATGAGAAGTTGGAACAGAGGAAGAGAGAAGAGCAGTCCTGTGCTTCCAGGAGAAGAAGATCTCTGTTCCCAGGTGTGAGAAATGTTGTGGAATAATTTGTGCTTGTACAAAAAATTCTTAAAGATTTAAAACCACAAGCCGCAGCCAGGGAAAGAGAGTGCTTCACAAACTGTGAAATCACAGATGGCAGCGAAGAGAAGAAATCTAATTAGCAAACAAAAGATGTGGCTCTGTACGGAGATGGGCCCTTTCTGGGACAGTCCAGAGATGCCCAAGCGATGAATACCCAATAAGTATTTATGATCAAGACAGTCAGAGTCGTCAAAGGTGTGCATCCCAATACCAGGTTCCTATAACCCAACAATCAGTATTCATCACTTCCCAGAAATTATTTTGTCCAGCCCAGCACAGAGAAATGGAAACTACATGGATATGTGCAGTGATGAGAAGAACAGGAGAAACTCTGCCCCAGGTGGGAAAAAAAGAGTCCAGACTCGTCCTTCAAAATCGCGGCCGCCCAGAACCACCTTTCCCCGTGTCGGGGCAGAGACACATAACAGCGGACCCCGACAAAAACGTATAAAACTAGCCCGGCAGAGACAGCATTTATGAACAGAGGGGATTCGAAGTGGTAAAGTTCGGATCTATGTTCACCCAGCACCGATCCCGGGCTCGATGCTGACCCTTTGATTATGGCTATTGGAGACTGATAAAAACTTTTTTTGTTGATTATTAATTTGGCTTTATCACCTATTATTTATAACATTCTGACATCATGCATCTTGGTACAATTTTGTTCCAACCAGTACAATACCGTGTATTTCAAGATACTTGGAGGCGAGTGGCTGAGCACACAGCTTCAACAAATATGCAGCTGCCTCAACACGACCCTCGTCATGCTGTGCGTGTTGATGCCTTATTGGGCACTGGGCCTTTTGCCAACCCAGATTTATAAGCAAGGTGGGATACTTCAGTTTTGACATAAGCTCAGCAAATTGGTGTGAGTGCTTTAATTAAAACAATGGAAATGGCACCTCCAAAACAGAGATATGTTACTATACAGAAAGGGATAAAATAATTTTTGCCGTTTGTGGAAAAGCTTGCTGCAGCTATTGAAAAACAGGTAGATGATGAACTTTTGTGACACAGATTGTGTATACAATTGGCTAAAGAAAATGCAAACCCAGACTGCAGGAAGATTATTGACACCTTACCTGGGGATCCCACATTGCCTGAAATGGTTACTGCTCACTCAAAAGTTGGTTCAGTGGAGCATAAAATGGCAGCTCTTGCTGAAGTTCTAAGACCCCCATCGAAATGCTATAGTTGTGGACAGCAAGGGCACGTAAGGGCACAGTGTAATACCCAGAAAATAACATCTAAGTCAAATCCAAGCAGCAATGCTATGTGCAATTGTTGTGCTAAATTTGGGCACCACGCTAAACAATGCAAGAGTAAATATCATGTAAATGGTCAGCTGTTGCAGGGAAATGGGAGGAAGAGCACTAAGGGGTATTTGTGTCAAACAAATACCCCGACAACCATAGCAGCAATTATGGCCTTCCCGGAACTGCAAAGCTGCTCATTTGCGAACAATACTCAGGGGTCCACAGGGATTGATACACCCACCGCTGAGACAGTAACTATTTTGACAGAAGAAATATGCAAAGTTCCCCTCGATGCCTATGGTCCAATAGGACAGGGACTGAGTGCCTTTTTGATAGAGAGATCAAGTACTACACTTAAAGGTATTCATGTGCATTTAGGACTTATTGATGCTGATTATTTATGACAGATTCATGCTATGGTATCAATTGATGACCCCCCTGTCACTATTCAGAAAGGAACTTGCATTGCTCAAATTGTACCTTTTGTGAGTTCTGTTCCAAATGCAGTGGACCGAAGTCGCGGCACAGGAAGTTTTGGATCAACAGGGGTACATCAAGTGTTCTGGACTGAGAAAATAATGGACGATCGTCCAGAAAAGACATGCATACTCACAGCCAGTGAATGTCATCCAGGAACCATATCAGTAACAGGTTTGATTGACAGTGGAGCAGGTGCCACAATATTCTCCTGACTTTGTTAGCCTCAATCGTGGCCTCTCACTCATGCAAGTTTTGGACTTAAGGGGCTGGGTGGTGTTACAACAGGTGGTTTGTCAGCCATTGTAATTAATGTGAAACATCCTGATGGCCAGCAAGCTAACATCAGACCCTATGTTGCTGATGCTCCTCAAAATTTGTGGGGCAAGATTGCTTATCTCAATGGGGTGTCAAAATTACTATTGATTTTTAATAGGGGCCACTGTGATGCAGGGCAATGAACGTCCACTTGTAGCCTTGTCATGGTTGACAGATAAACCTGTCTGGGTTGACCAGTGGCCCCTTACTACCAAAAAGCTTACTGCCCTGCAAGAATTAGTCACAGAACAATTACAAGCAGGACATATTGAAGAATCATTCAGCCCCTGGAATACCCCTGTTTTTGTAATAAAAAAGAAATCAGGAAAATGAAGACTTTTACATGATTTACAGCAGATAAAGGCTGTAATGCAACAATGGGAGCTTTACAACCAGGCCTTCCTACACCTACAATGATTCCACAGGAATGGCAGATAGTTGTCATTGATTGGAAAGATTGTTTCTTCACTATTCCATTGGCTGAGCAAGACAAAGAAAAATTTGCTTTTACTGTGCCTTCGACAAATCATGTGAACCCAATAAAAGATATCAATGCAGGATACTCCCCCAAGGCCTGAAAAACTCGACAACTATTTGTCAGTAGTTTGTGGCACAGGCTTTGTCAAAAATTGCGGGAGCAATTTAATAACTGCTATTGTTATCATTACACGGATGATATCTTGTTGGCATCTGAAACAAACAACAGCTATCAGCTCTTAAACAATGTGCCGTGACAAATTTGAAAGCTTTTGGTCTGATCATTGCCCCAGAGAAAGTACAGGAACACATGCTTTGGAAATATCTAGGGATGTTGGTGACTCAAATTATGCCTCAACCTGTGAAATTAGATATTGATGTTAAAACTGTTACCGATGTACAGAAATTGGTTGGTTCAATAGGTTGGATTCGATCATATTTAGGCATAACCAATCATCAGATGCAACTATTGTTTGATTTCCTATCAGGGATCATTTCCTCTACTGATGCAATGTTATGAGTAGAAAAATTGTCCATTTTTTTAAGTTGTACAGTTAACAAGTTAAACCAATTGCTGTTGTTAATAACTTCATGTTGTAATCACCTGTTGTTAATAGTTTTTCTTCAGTTACCTGTTAATGGTTAGAAATCAGCTCAATTTTCCCCCTGCTGCTTCCCGGAGGATTGACACCTGAAGGCTGCAGGTAGTGGTGGGGAGGTGATGTCAGAGCTAGTATGCAAATGAGGAAGCCCCTCACCAAATCTTGAAAAAAAACCCTAAAAACAAGGAGCCATCATGCAATTAAGAGATCTAAGTGATGTCCAGAGGTGAGGAACTTAATCCCGTGTCTGTTTAGATCCTTTTTACCTCTCACCATAACTTCAAAGGAGATCGAATAGAAAGGGGATCTCGAATGTCAGACTGAAAAGGCAGAATCTTCTAATCTCTCATGAGGATGGAAGCCCCAACTCTGCCTGCATACCAGCAGACACAGCTGCATCATCCTCCTCCTCCTCCTCCGTGCCACTCCTGGGAGCAGCAGCGGCGTGGGCGCGACCCGTCGTTTCTCCCCACTCCAGCTGATCTTTTTAACAAAGGCATTAAAAAGGAGGAAGATCTCCTGCCACATTCATTTCAGCTGGGGGCTCTCCGGGATAGCCACGCCTGAAGAGGACACCAGGACTGGGACAGCTGCCCACCCTGGACCTGCAGGACAGCTGGCTATCAGGACCAGAGGAGATCAGCTTGGCAGCAGTGACACCGAGGAGCGCCAGACTGGTGAGAGTATCCAGTGGCGAGAGGAGGGGGTGAGCGAGTGGTGTGTGAGTGAGACGAGGGCCAGGAGCTTGGCTCCTCAAAGTGAGTGAGGACCTCTCAGTACCGCGGTTCTGCACCCCCGCGAGGGGCCGGCCGGGAACAGGGGGAAGCGAGTGGAATTGGTGATTGAGGCGCCTCCAAAGGGGTAAAGAGGACCCCCCTCCGGGCGTGCAGAGGAAATAGTGTGTGAATGGCATGCAAAAGCCCTGATACAAATCCTAACGAGGGAAGTTAGGCAATTTAGAAAATCAGGCAGTTTTGGTTTTAAGTCCAGGTGACGGAGGTCAGGCACGAGGCTCAGCAGAGGAAGCCGATCTCGAGTTTTAAAAAGCCCTGATAATGTAAGTCCTGATGGGGGAAGTCAGGCAAATTAAAAATAAGGCCATAGTTTTAAGTCCTGACAAAGGAAGTCAGACAAAATCACAAGTCCTGAGAAGGATTCAGGCAAGTCCAAAAGTCCTGCAGGCAAACAAAGTCCTGACCAAGAAGGGAGGTCAGGCAAACTCAGCCTCAGAGGCCGGGGTCTCGAGGCTTTTTTTTTGTTGAGTCTTAGCAAAGGGAGGCCGAGGTCTCAACAAAGCCCTGACAAAAAGGGGTCAGGCAAATTGGAGTTTCGGCAGAGGAGGCCAGGACTTCCTATTCTCAAATAGGATTTTTTTTTTTTTTTTGAGATGACTGTCAGTATATTTCCAGCCTGGCTGGGCAAAGAGGTTTTGGAGGAACTCAGGAATAAAAAGAGGATGTATCAGCTTTGGAAGGAGGGTCAGGTCTCTAAGGAAGTATTCAAGAGAGCTGCTAGAGCATGCAGGAAAAAAATTAGGGAGGCCAAAGCTCAGTTTGAACTTAGAATGGTGACTTCTGTAATGGATAATAAAAAATGTTTCTACAAATACATTAATGCTAGAAGGAAGGGTAAGACCAGCCTTAGTTCTTTATTGGACAAGGGAGGGAACTTAGTATCTGCAGATGAGGAGAAGGCAGAAGTGCTTAATGCCTACTTTCCCTCAGTTTTTAGTGGGAAGATGACTTGCCTTCAAGTTACCTGTCTGCCTTGGCTGGTTGGTGGTGTCAGGGAGCAGAATGGTCCCCCCATT